>JAYMSZ010002205.1:0-12456 GCA_036897665.1 Pelargonium citronellum
CAATTACGTGGCAGTTGCAACCTGCTATAGCAAGTCAGTTGGACTAAAATATAAAAAAGCGCAAGTCCAGGGATCGAGAAATTAAAAGGCAAAACTCTAAGCAGGGGTCAAGTCTCAAATAAAAACAAGTCCAGGGGGTCTAGATATGATTAACCTTAAAGAATATGATAAGTGAAAATATATGGCATCACCTTATAGAATTATTGATATTTTTTCTCCGTATGTAGGGAACGGGAAAGAATAAGAAGAACGGGAATATTTTCGAGCGATGGAAGTAAGTTTTATTTATTAAACAAAATCAAATTTCTTAACATATATATTGTATTTTGTTCTAAAAATAAATGTAAATTGTTGTATTGCAGATGTTTTGATTGCCAAGGTTTTGGGCTAAAAAGTTGTCCAACTTGTGGAAAAGGAGGCTTGACTCCTGAGCAGAGGGGAGAGAGATAGATACATAAATTACAAATTAATTAAGATATATGTAGTATGTGATATTTAATTAAAATGTTGTGTAATTTCAGAAAAAAAAAATATTAATAATATAATGTGATGATGATGTAATAATGTTATTTTTAAAGCAAATTTCATGTAATTTTTTTTTGTTAACCATGTTGACTAATAACAAATTAAGAAACTAATTCCGTTAACTAAGGATTATCAATATAAATCTCTCCCACAAACACAATTTCAACAAAAAAAATTCCTGTTATTATCACATCCAAGCTATTGGAATTGTTTCTGAAGAATCTATTAATTTTCTGCAATTTCCTTGCCTCCAGGTACATTATTTTCTTTAATCTCGTGTGATTTTCTCATTTGGATCTTGAAAATTCTTTATTCATAATTTGTGATGTGTTAAACATGTTTGATTTCTGAGAAACAATACTGAGATGTATATAGATAGAGCTGTGTTTATAGGATCATACAACAATGTTATATGAATTTCTACGTTCATGCATAAAATCTGAATGATACGTCTCGGATAAATTATAAGGCAATTGATATGAAATAGCTATCATATATGACATATATTTCTCGTTTTCACGAATCCATTAAGAAAATCTTATTTCTGAAGTCTCGTGATTTAAAAGTGTCTATCCGTGAATTATACCTAAGTAATTTTTGTGGGGTCGTTCATTTATGTATCTTTAAGTGAATTTCAAAAAAATTATAACATGTTGGGTATTTTAATTCTGAATTCATACTTTCGTTTTATTTTTTTGAGAAAAACATAGCATAAATAACAAATAGTTCGTTTCTTAAAATAAGTTGGGCCGTAAAATTAGAATTAATATATATTTTGAATATTTTGATTCATAACAATTGATTCGATAACATTTCAATTTACTTTTGTCTCGTAATTGCCGAGAAATAAAAGAGAAATTCATTAAATTACAAATATGTGTTTTTTTTTCTTTATTAGATTCATGTTTTGATTTTGTTTTTTATGTTAATTGTTACAGAGGTATTATGGATTCCATGAAAGGCCAAGGTGGGATTCAGATGCTGCTAAGTGCAGAACAGGAGGCTCAACGAATTGTTTCTGAAGCAAGAAACTGTAATTTTCTATTATATATCATCTTCTTAATTTAATATCTTATATTCCTTCAAAGAAAAAAAAAACCATATCTTATATATCCATTTTTCCATTTATGATCTTTAATTTTGTTAGTGAAGCTACAAAGGTTAAGACAAGCTAAAGATGAAGCCGAGAGAGACGTGGCTCGTTATCGAGCTTATTTAGAAGCCGAGCATCAAAAGAAACTCACTGAGGTATCGGTTTCATTTTAGGTTTTAAAATTCGATAAAAAGTTAGATAGATTTGTTTAACGACAACAATTCGATTATTTAGTAAAGTGACAATTTAAAGGAGTAACATTTTTGCCAATTAAATTTGCAGTCAAGTGGAAGTTCTGGGTTTAACGTGAAGCGTCTAGACGAAGAAACTGATGCGAAGATTAAGTATTTGAAAGAAACAACGTCGAAAGTGTCGAAAGATGTTGTTGGCATGCTCATCAAACATGTCACCACTGTGAAATATTGATTTGTCGGGGTAAATCTACGAACTCAAACTCAAGTTTCGCCCATTTTGACTCGCTTTCCTCAAGATTGATCTCAGCTCACCTAGAAAAAATGGATTGATTCAGTCTAATATTACCCGAACTGCATTCTTTGAAAATGTTTACATGCTCTATTTTTCTTATTGCAGCATATTGAATAAGTCAGTGTTCAGTGCAATAAAATCTACAAAAAGCGTTGAGAAGAAGACATCTTTACACGAGACACTCCTTTTTATAGGATTAAAAAAAAATTAGAGTTTGTGTTTATAAGATTATTTCATGCCTCTTATTTGCTATTTGGAATGTGACTCAAAACAAATTTCTATTCATTTCTAAGACAGTTCCATTAAAAGGATTATGAGAAGAATAATTGTTTGCAGTTATTAGTCATGCAATTTAGTAGTTTAATTAGAAAACAAAACTTCATGCTATTGAGCAAAATTATTCTTTTCAAGTACCTCCATTTTTCATTTATCTCATAAAATCCATAAAATAACTTTCAAAACAATGTTTGTTTGACATTACAAGAATGCGTTTTAGACCATTAAATATAATTATCAAGTTATTTTATTACTCAAATATAGAGTTGTAATGCTAACAAAATATGTATATGTTGTTCTCTTATGTGTTTGTAAACAATATGATGCTATAATGGAATTACACAAACTTTTACAAGTAATTTAGCCATTATTTAGTTGACGCGTGTCCGACAACTTCAACCATATTCCATGCCCATGGGTCAAGGCTTGATCGAGACACAAATCAAGAATTTCACACCAAACTATGAGCTCAATGGTGCTCATGATTGTAGTCCAATTTGATCGAGGCATGAAAATAAGTCAAACAAAGGTAAAAAAGAAAGACAAAAATTTAGTTCGAGGTGTCAATGCATATGTTTGGCGAACCATGCTCTTGATGAGGTGTTGCGATGCATATCGACCGTAGCGAACAAGTCACACTCGTTGTATGCACCTATTATGTTTTCTTTACACTCCATCTATTCTATTTTTTGATGTGAATTAATTTTGAGTAACATAAAAATATCCTAAAAAACTTTTTAGGATATCTCAACTTAACCAATCAATACATAAAAACAAAAATGTATTGAGATGAAAATGTTTTGAATGAAAAGTTGGAGACATGCATATTATGAGATTATCAATTAATATTGTTGTGATAAATAAACAATGCTCTCATGTCAATAACCTTATCTAATAGCACAAAGTCAACCTACTTGTTAAAAGTAATGTGTACAAAGAATATTAATAAAATTAATTTGTGGCTAATTTTGAAATGAAGTTCTCATTTCTCATTCAAGCAATTTTTTTTATCATTTTCATATTTGTCATGTTCATGAATTGGATTTCCTAGTTTTATTCAATCCCCAACTTGACTAACAAGTAATTATTACAATCGATTTGAAAGAATAACCAAATATTTAACATTTACTCATAAGAAATAATTTACATATTAAATAACTATATTTTCATCTCGAGATGATTAAGTAATAAGTTTCAGTTATATTTAAAAATAATTGACTTAATATCTTAACATTAGTTAAGAATAATAATTTTTCATTCTCGCAATTTCAAATACAGTAAGAATTTTGAGTTTCTTTTTTTTGGTACAATAAGAATTTTGAGTTTCTTTAGAGGCAGAAAGAAATTGTCATTCATAAAATGCACAAAAATTTATTCAATGTATTACAAAAAAGCCCGTTTGTTTTACGATATCATACTTTGGCCCCCAAAGATTCACAAAATTACCAAAAGAGACAAACACTCAGAGCAAGAAAACTAGGTGCCCTGTGTCTGCTTCTACTACCAAGTACCAACCTTCCTTTTCATTTTCATTTCTGAGTTTTTGTTTTCTTCTTCAAATTCTCAAATCGGTCTCTGCAAAATTAGGGTTTTTGAGAAGCTTTTCTGTGAACTCCAATGCTTCTGCGATCGCGATTTCTAGGGTTTTAGCTTGAAGACGATGAGCAACGCCAACAGCAATCCAAAAGACAAGGATCCCGTACTGCGGTTTTTGGAGCTAGCGCGGGCTGGTTCGGGGCGGGACATGGCGGTGGAGGAGGAGGAAGAGCTGGCTCCGACGGAGCTCAACACGATTAACAGCTCTGGCGGGTTTCTGGTGGTGTCCACGGACAAGCTTTCGGTCAAGTACACCAACGTCCATTTGCACGGCCACGACGTCGGCGTGGTTCAGGCCAATAGGCCGGCGCCGGTTAAGAGATTGCTTTACTACTTCGAGATTTATGTGAAGGATGCTGGGACTAAGGGCCAGATTGCCATTGGTTTCACATCGGATTCCTTCAAGATGCGCCGTCAGCCAGGGTAATTAGGTTTTTGTTGTTTATTGAAATTCTCGGTTCTGTTTGGTTTTGTTGGAGTAAGAATCATAGGTTGATTGTAGAGATAAAATAAGTGAATTTGAAGGAAATGACATGCTGAGTGAGAGTAATGGAGTTTAGTTTATGTGAGATGTGAATTTGGATAGACTTTTTTTCTAGCTTTATTTTGTTTGGTGGTTGTGAAAATGAGGGAAAATTAAAGGAGCATTAATTTTTTTTATTAGTATAGCAGACCATATGTCAAGTATACAAATGGAGGGATTTAAATGAATTAGATTCTGTTAGTATGGTTTAGTTTGGTTGCCATGAAAATGAGGGGTAAATGTAGGAAGGGAATGGTAAGTAAAATTTTGTATTAAGTTAAGAAAGCCATATGTTAAGAATGATAGAAATGTAGAATCATTTTTATTCTGATGTGTGGGAACTAAAAATGAATTAAGTACTGTAGGTCTCAGAAACAATGAGGAAAAGAAAGGACACGAAAAAGTAGTTGAATTTTGCACCCTTAGCTTGTATGCAATGTGAAAAACTCAGACTGAACACCTTCTTCTTTTTTGGAGGAGGGGTTTCAGACTCTATAGGTATTGGATTAAAATGGGAAGGATGTTGAATCCGCCATGTCTTTTCCACAGTACTTTCCAAGCAGATGTGCTTCCCGTAAACATGGAGAGAAAAATCTCCACTTTTGCTTGTACCTTATTGTTCTGTTTTGGATTGATAGAAACTTGTTTTGACTTCACATGCCTAAATTTTTTTATCTCATCTCGCAATCAATGTTTTTTCTCATGTGGAAGATATCAGGTCTTTCTCTCTCTATGTGGCTTTTTCATCTGACTGTCTTCTTCATCTGCTTTTCCAATTGCTATTCTTTTTTAGATTTATCGGAGAAGGTGAATGTTGCTGTGCAACTGTTTTTAAGGATCTCTTATTTACATTCCCTGTGTACTTGGGTGCTTACTCCCTTTTCAACTTTAATGAATTTTCTTGTACTTATCAAAATCATTTTATTTTTTTGTTACAGATGGGAAGCCAACAGTTGTGGATATCATGGGGATGATGGACTGCTATATCGTGGACAAGGAAGGGGAGAGACTTTTGGCCCAACATATACATCTGGTGATACAGTTGGTGGTGGTATTAACTATGCTTCACAGGAGTTCTTTTTCACGTAAGGAAGTTGTCCACTTTGCTTCTGGGCCTTCATTCTCAATTGAGTTGTGTTCCATGCATAGATTATATGTGTAGCTCTCTCTTGTCATGGTTGTCATTGATCACTTCTAAGAATTCTTATTATTGCATGTATTTTCTGCTGCCAGTAAAAATGGGCTGCTAGTAGGTACAGTGAGCAAGGATATGAAGGGTACCTTATATCCAACGATTGCTGTTCATAGCCAAAATGAGGAGTATGCTCTACCTTCATCTGTTAGGATATTCATATTTGATTATTTTGCCATTTATTTTTTTAACAAGGCAATTGGTTCAGTTTGATTTTAATAGTTAAATCTAAAGTATGTACACTTACTTTTTAGTATTTACTCAGTACTAGTTACTAATTGTTTGTACTTGATCATTTAAACTTGAGGTCTAAAATTCTGAAGTTCATTGTCGGAGATATGAAGTGCATTATATATCTGATTCCTTGGGTTTGCATTTCCTCTCCCTATCTGTCTGGTCTCTATCAATATATATCCTTATTTCTAACTTTCATTAGTGTTGCAATCCCATAGTATCTTCAAATGATTTAAAATTTTAATGTAAAGTGTGATAGATGATGTTCTAGAAGTTGATGTAATTTCCCCTAAAGTTCACATAACACTTCAGATGCCTGCTCCATTTGTTGACTGCCAATGGAGTACGACAAAAGATTTTTGTTACCCTCTGAACTGCTAGATTTATGGTAACTGCTAGAACAGAATTTTAATCTCATGCTTTCTTTTTGTTGATTGTGAATAGTCATTTAGCTATGATAAGCATTTCTAATTCTAATGCATTTCACCATTATCTTGGATCATCCTTGCACTTATTAGATGCTATATCAATAATGCTTATTTCGTTTGACCATATTGCCGTTTCATTGTAATTATGCTATAGATTTTGATTTTCCGGATGTGTTTTCAATCTGGCAGGGTGCAAGTCAACTTTGGGCAGAAACCATTTGCTTTTGATCTTAAGGTAAGATGTTCCTTCTCTTTCATCTTCCTCTTTTATCTTTTTTCATATGGTAAACTCTTTTTTTCCCTTTTCTTTTCTTGATTGTCACTCTCATCATATGAGACTAGCTGATTACTAAAGCTTATGGGAAGACAAAATTTCTTTGTTCAAATTAACAATGTTTTGGTGTTAGAAGGTCAAATTAGTATCAATGGAAGAAGCAAAAAATTATATAGATCCATTTACATCCTGCTAAATATATGAGATAGATAGTACAGTGTACTGATTTTTTATATTTGATAGGTTATATATATATAAGCTGAGGAAACTCTGTTTCTTTTTTGGATTTGATATTCTTGGTTAATTAGTAGATTTGAAATAATAATAAGGTGAAGCTTCATGTAACTACCCCGAACTATGTGCCTTTTCCATCTAGGTACCTTGATCTTTTCTTCGCATCAACTAACTCTCTATACTTTTACTCAACCAGAATTTCAGTTATATTTAAAGGAATATTATTCCTCTTTCCTCACATGAGTTGCACATGACTGAATTTTACCCTTTATTTAATCATGTGCGGGAGTGTTCTTCAGGTCAAAGACCACCAAAATCAACCGAAATACCATCTTAGCAAAGCAAACCAGACTTTAAGTGAAATGCACAACGGCGATGAAACGGGCGAAAACACGGGATTAAAGCTCTAAAATAGCAGACTTTAGGAATAGATAACTCATATAAAATACGAGCTATTAGAAAGACTAATAAATTTGCAAAGGGGTAAGTTGGTCTTTACCTATTCTACCAAACGGTGATAGTAACATATTGATATTTGAAAGTGTAGGTAGTTTCTTGATGCGAATAAAAAGAAAAATTAGGGTACCTAAATGAAAAAGGGGTATAGTTCTGGTCTTCTGGGTAGTCTCATGAAGTTTTTCCTTATGATAATAAATATTGTTGTGGCTTCTTGATTTCATCTTCTTATAGACATTGAAGTTATCCTAATTTTTTTTTATCATATAGGAATTCGAAGCACAAGAAAGAATGAAGCAACAAATGAAAATTTCAAAGGAGTCCTTGCCACCAAATGTCAGTTATGAGTAAGTTTTGCATAGATTCTGAATCTCCATCTAGGCATTTCCTATTTCATGATTACTTTAACCTACCTCGGGAGTACTTTTAGATGAGGTTCCTGTATGAATCCATAAAGAAACATCTTGAAAATTATAATCAGTATCAATGCAGTCCGTGATGAGTGATGACTATAGTGTGATATGTTCCTTTTGGTTAACCATAGAGCTGCAACTGTATTACAGCAGCTGTAAGCAGGTTTTCCTGTGATTTTTTCTTTCTTTCTTTCTTTCTTTCTAATTTCTTGTAACCAAAACAACCTTTTCGTGGACATGATATCTTCTTGCTTTTCTTTTATTCACCCCTCTTCTGGTTTCCCCCAATATGTGAACTCCCCTGTAGCTGATGTTATAAACACAATTATTATATAAGACATCACTCCAGCCAAGAGTTGAACATTCTATATTTCGAAAATGGCTTCATTGATTCCAGACTCTTTGTTATCTATTCACCATTCAAATACTTTTTCTCGTTCTCTCAAGTTGAATGTGGTCTGCTTTAAAATCTTAAAGGCTTAAGTGTGGTGTAATGCTATGCGGTTCTTGTTGTTTCCATGTTAGTGATTACTGTTATACTGGGGTGATCATGCCATTGTAATGTTTATTAATTGTATACATTTCTAATAACTTATAATATCTAGCTACTAACTTTATATTTTGATAACTAGACTCGTTCGCTCATACTTACTACACTATGGCTATGAAGATACTCTCAAATCTTTTGACATGGCTAGTAGCAGTACTCTTCCTCCAATCACTGTAGGTAATGGCTTTGATGAGCAGAATAGCAATATCAAGTATGCTTTGAGCCAAAGAAAGACACTTCGTCAGGTATTGTATTTGTTGGCTATCTGTGTTTTTATATGTGGTTGTTGACAAATGTAATAGACACTATTGATTTTTTCTCTATCTTTTATCAGTGTATTATGTAAATGTATTTGCTCTTTGATACTTTGCCCATGGGTTAATGGCTTGATGAATGTGAGTATTATAATTTCCTTTTTTGACATTGAACCCTATGTTCTCTGTAATTATGGAAAAGAACTATATTCTGCTCTTCATTTACTTATGAGATTGGTTTTATCCGTCTTTAGATTGCTTGCACAATATTAGTAATATCTTTTATTTCACTATTTAACTAATTTGTGCCAGTTTTCTTCCTTTTCTGGTTTTGTCTGAACTGGTTTCTTATCAAATGAAGCTAATCAGAAATGGGGAGATAGATGCTGCATTTGGCAAACTTCGCGATTGGTATCCCCAGATTGTTCAGGTAAAGTTCTAGTCCTGGCCTTCTAGTTTTCTTATTTTCTTTCAATATGTATAATTGCTTGATAGCTTTGTTATCTAGAAGATTTACTTGCCTACATGCTATAAATACTGTTCTATATTTATTTATGATGCAGATATATAATTCCTTAAGTTTTCTTTGTTAAACATGCACCTGAGTTATCTACTTTTAGGTTCTACTTTGCCTCATCCTTTATTGTTTCACTTGCCTTTCCTGTAAAAGAATCAGTGGATAATCACCACGGTTATATGATTTTCGTGATCTTTGTTTTGTATTTTCTATTGTTCTGGTTATGCTATGAAAGTTCTTAGTACATTTGGTGCTGTGTTTGGTTCCTATTTCATTAAATGATTAGAGGCATTAGTTATTTTACTAGTATTGACTATTGAGAAACAAATTTCATCGTGTTAGCCAATGGTTCATTTTCATTTCACTGGCAATCTAGAATAATTGACATTGATACTCTCCAGCAATAATTCTGGATTTTGTGGAGATTGTGACAGTATATTTGCTTTCTGCAGGATGACAAATCAGAAACTTGCTTTCTGCTGCACTGTCAAAAATTTATTGAACTTGTCCGGGTAACTTCTGCCTTCCTATTTCCTGACTCATGGCTTTGTACTAAAAAAAGGATTATAGAAAGAGAAGCTATATACTTTTCATTTGAACCATAATTCTGTTTACTTAAGAAAGTTTCTAAAAGTACTGTAATGTGTATTTGATGTTAGCATTTTTTAAAAGATATAGATTATAGAAACAAAGTAAATATTTGAGGACAAGATGTCCTCACAAAGAGAAACCCCTGGAAAGTTTGCATCAAAACAACGTTCCAATCCCTTGGATTATCAACTAATGAGATGCCTCCAAATAATCCTGAAGCAGTAGCACAGAGTCGAGAAACAACCCTATTCCATAACAAATCAGCACTGGTAAAATGATCCTAAAGAATTCTATTATTCCTTTCCTGCCAAAGAACGCACAAGACTGCAAAGGACTTGCATTGCCAGAGCACCTTCCTCCTTCCACTGTAACTGAAACCCAGATACTTAATGCACAACATATCACAACCAGTCGATTGGCGGACCCGTGCTTTCCTGAAGTAAAGAGTCTAAACCTTAAAACCCTGCAGCAGGACGATGTAAGGATAAAGAACCAATACCTGTTCTTATTTGATGTTATTTCCAATTCCTTTCAGTTGATCATTATGAACGTGAACTAAGGTATACATTTTTATATGTAGAATTGGAAATATCTTGTAACAAAATCAGGTAACCTTAGGTTTCACGGGAATAAAACATGGAGTCTTTTCAGTGTCTACAATTGAGGAAAACCAGAAAACCATGTTAGAGAGTCTGTTGCACATGTTAAGCTTCAAATGTAACTGTTACGCTTACGGTAAGAAAGATATCTGTCTTTGTTTTGTTATATCCCTGTAGTAGATTGTGGAAGCAATGCATGTTTTTTTTGTTATGTGTGTACTTAAGTGATACAATCTCTGCCATGGATATTTAATATCCCAGGTAGAGATTGTAGAAGCAATCTATCTGACGTGGCTAAATCTGATTGAATATTTTTGTTAAACTGTGACACCTGTGCCAACATGTAGGTTGGAGCACTCGAGGAGGCTGTGAAATATGGAAGGCTTGAATTAGCAAAGTATTTCGGATTGGCCGGTTTTGAAGATCTAGTTCAGGTACTTAAAGTTTCTGTTGTCAGGCACTATAAAGTTGTTTTGATGTGTCAGACACTTTGACATGGAAGTGTTAATCTTTTGTGACAAATGGCGACTATGGGCAATCGGAAACCAAAAGCCCAGATTACCCGGTTTGTGTGACCTTGCAACCTGCTCATTTTTTTTATTTATCTGATTGGCAAATTTGTCACTCTTCTTTGTTGTGGTCTTCAGAGGAAATGTGGTAGCCTACATTTTTATGTGCTTGTGAAACTGAAGCATCAAACTAAGTGGTGACCGAGGGGCATTTAGTAGCATATTCTAGTTCGGACAATTATTTCTAGGTTCATGTATCTTTTGCAGTGGAAACTGAATCTAAATACTAGTTGGAAATCTCTTTTCAGGACTGTGTAGCTTTGCTAGCGTACGAACAACCACATGAGTCCCCAGTTGGATATCTTCTCAAAGTCTCACAGCGTGAAGTCGTGGCCGACACTGTTAACGCCATGATCTTGTCAACGAATCCAAACATGAAAGATTCACATGGTTCCACGCAATCTAACCTAGAACGATTACTCAGGCAGTTAACTGCATGCTACTTGGAAAGAAGGTCTTTGAATGGCGATCAAGGCGAAGCCTTCCATCTGCACAGAGTACTCAACAGTGGTAAGCAAAGATAAGCGATAGCTCATAGTTTTTCATTGTGCCGCCTTCACTCCCTTGTCCATAACGCGCCCAGTTGATCTTTACCCGACGGAAGTTCATGTGATCAGATGGTTTGTTTGATATCCCGAGCAGAAGGCCCCATGATGTTTCGAATTCAAAAAGCACAATAATTTGAAGATTGGGGTGGTTCTTGAATTGCCTGTAAGTTTGTAACTTTTCCGAACATATATAAACATTGAATGAGAAGTTTTAGACTGAATGGTTCTCTTTTAAGAGATGTTCACTGGTTCAGAATGTAGGAGTTATTTTCTATCATTTACTTAATCCATTCTTCATTTTGTTTTTGTTATTGTGTTCAAATTTGCCCTGTGGCTGCATCTTCACTTGCAAGCAAGTTTACATATTAGATTAAATATGATTCTAAATACCTATATTCATACACATAATGCTAAATGATTTTTTTTTACTAAGTATATACAGTATACCACTATTACTGTATGATCTCTTTAGTTATATTTGGTTCTCATTTGAAAGTACCTTTTTATGAATTAACTAGATTGAAACCCCAGATTGATAATATTAAAACATATTAATTGATTATTTATCTTCTTCTTTTAAATTATATGATATATTTAGCAAAATATTATATGAGGGGCTAAGCCTTTTGTTTAAATAATTGTAAATGATGTTTAAAAGTTTTAAGAAGAAAAGGGACATGTAATTATAAATATAATTAAACTGTTTTTAATTAGATAATGGTAGATAATAAAAGAATAGAAAGTATTTTTCAAAATACTACAGATTTGACACCTGTACAATTTGGTACTCTATATATGTTATAGATAGATTGTATACTTGTATTTTTATTAGCTGATAATGTTTGAGAACATGCTCCACGTGTACAACTGTTTTCAAAATTGGTATTAATACATATATTGATATGTAAGAATGTTTTATTTTGAGTTTTTGTTTAGAGACATACATATATATTTTTTTTTGAAGGAAAAGTTTTACTCTATTAATTCAAAGATACAAACTTTAGCGAAACATAAACTTTAACGAAATAGAAACTAAAACCAATTCTAGGCCAACTAACACAAATAACTAGAAAACAGAATTAAACCAAAACAATCTCA
>JAYMSZ010002206.1:0-12456 GCA_036897665.1 Pelargonium citronellum
CGGTTTGGCCGGCCGGTTCTCCGGTTCCGGTTTAAATTTGAACACCCCTACCCTCCATCCTCACCGTCCATTCCATCACATCTCCAAATCTGAGCCATCCGATTGCCCCTTCCTCTCCTCCACACACGCAACACCCTCCTCTGTGTTCCTTTCTTCATTGACCATGGCTTCGGTTCCGGTGGCTGATCGACAAATCGAGGTCAGACAATAAAACAAGGAGATCATACAACCAAAGAATCTAATATACTTATTCTACTTTCTAATATTTTTCTCTTTAATCTCCTCCATTTCTCTCAAAATCCCAACTTTTTTTATTTTTGCTTTGTCCTCAATTTTGAACAATTCACAGTATCAAGAGTCCACTGATTGCGCCCAATTTTCTACTGCCATTTCATGCTCAAATTTTCGATTTTAACCCATTTTTGAATAAGTACGAAGGTTATTACTCTAATTTTGTTATTTCTGTTTGGCTTCTCAGAAACATGAGAAAAATCTGTGCAATAAAGGTTGTGTGGTGTGTTTTTATATTTGTAACTAGATGGAGTTCCCGTGCGATGCACGGGTAAATATACTGAAAATGATTTTTATAATTTAATTGAACTTAGTATAATAAATAAATAAATAAATTATATATAAGATTTTCTTAAATTATCTCACATGAAAAGATAAAATAGTATAAAAGTTAAAAATAAAAATGATAAGAAACTGACGGAGCTAAATATTAAAATATGTGCATCATAAGTAATGTCGTTATTGGAGAAAACGTTGTGTAGAGCAATCTTATCGGTGCTATTGTTATAACTATTAAAAAAAAATTAGTTTGTGGGTTGTATTTACTCTTATGTCCTTACGATCATGTCAAAGGATATTAAATTATAAGGATAATTTTGATAATGCATGCTTAGTTAATTTACTAAAAAAAAAGAAAAGAGAACACTCATTTTTGAGCAAAAATTCAAGAGAATCCGACACTCATTTCTAAATAAAATTCATCAATATAAAATATTACCATATAATTATATTCAGTGGGTAAAAATATATTAATATATCATTTAAAAAATATGATAAATTATTTAACTAATTAACTGAAATAATCACTATAAATTAATTAAAAATTATTTGAAAACTACATTTTGAGAACAATCATACATTTTTTCTCTATTGTTACAAATAAGAATTTTCAATTTATTTAACTCTAAAAAATCACATACACTAAATCATGGTTGAAAAGGGGAATATATAAACTAACATGTGAAAGCGATATTCCTTCAAATTTTTTTACAGTCACGGCAAAACAAACAACCATATATATATATATATATATATATATACACACACACACATATATATTACAACCCATACTTATATTCAACTTAAAAAACATGGTTAATTGAGTGAGATTAAGTGAAAAAAATGTATACATTCAATAGAATTGAGAAAAAAAACTAATATAAATAAAAACTAAAATCACTTTCTTAATTTTTTTAATAAAAAAAGAAAATTGAAATAATAACAAAATTGAAACTTTTGTGGGACGAATAAAATAATTTAAAATAAAATAAAATAGTCTTCTTTAATCTTATAAAATGGCCCATTGTTATGCATATTAGATATTTGTACATTGTGTTTTACATTGCAGTAAATGAAACATTAAAATTAAAATGGACTAAAACATAAGAAATTATTAATTATATAGAGAGAGTCTAAACCATGAATTTTTGGTTTCATATATGGGAAACCAGAGATAGCCCATGAATTTGTATGATTGTTAATCATGTTTTTAAATTTTATCAATAACGACATAGGTTAATGAAGAAAAAATATAGTATATATTTTTTGATGTCATATATATATATATATATATTTACATACTGGATTTTTAGAATTTTTATCAGATTACAACTAAATTTAAAAACAAATAATCATCTTCTTATTCTTTGACTGACAAATTGAAAAAATAACAAAGTAACTTTCAAAAAAAAAAAAAACAAAGTAAAATGAAGTTTGTTTGTAAAATCTATTTATAATAAATATAAAGAAGAAGAAATAAACTGGAATAACTTAGCATATATAAAGTAGAGTTAAATTCATGAGTTGTGCTGCAAAGTAGTCTTATTTTAGATATAACAGAAATTTTTATTGTAGATCCTTTAAAAGGTACATCTCAATGTCCGTTACTATTTACAGTTTTCCATACTTATGGTAAATTGTAACTTCACAATAGTACAATATATTTGTCGGCATAAAAGAAGTCACTATAAAAAATTCGAGGTTGAACAAAATTAAAACCGATGGATAGTAGTGAATGATAATAATATTAACAAATTAACATTAAATACAAAACCAAATGAAAACAAAAAGTTACTCTATTTTAGAGTTTTTGGTATCAAATCTACGAATTCTTTCACCATATCCTACAAAACTTCAACCCTTCTATCCATACAAACTTAATCACAATTCCTGCAATTCAAACAAAAAGATGAAAAGATAATATGAAAAGATAATAGTATAAAAATTTCCAGCAATTCAAACCAAAAGATGAAATATAATATTAAAACATAATAATGTTAAATCTTACCTTTGCCTCCATGAGAGATCATGATCGATCTTTACTTTCGAATAGCAGTATTTTGGAACAATGAGGAAGTTTTTCAACTCAAGAATTAATAGTCATAAAATAGAAGTTATTGACAGTTTTATTTTTAAAACTATGAAGTTTTTGAACTCAAGAAATAGAAGTTATCGACAATTTTGTTGAGGATGATTATGATTGTTTTTTATTTATTTATTCTACCATGAATCACTAAAAGTTATTGATTTTAGTTAATAAAAAAATGGAGAGAAAAAACTGTAACTTCAAAATTTGAAAAGAAAAGTTGTAGCAGTTAGCACTAAATCGTAAACAACTAATTACAACTAATTGAAAAATAAATATTTCCCAAAAAATCAAAAAAATCTGAAATTCTAACCTTAGGACACGTGTCCAAGGAGGGTGTTGCTTTATATATATATATAGATAGATGTGTCATACATGCATGGACCCAAAGATTGACTTGGAAGACTTAAAGCCCAATAGTGACTATTAGCGCTTCGGCCCAGCCCAATCCATATCATTTGTTATAAAGCCCATTTCGGTATTTTGGGCTCATATCGAAAATCTGAGCACGAGTGCAGGACAGTACCCAATACTGTTTAGCAGAGTCTTGGAATCAAATCGATCTTGAAAAACCAGACGCAATCGTCTTCTCCGGAGAGAAGTGGAAAATGGAGAGCAGTGATGCGACGGTGATGGGCGAGGGCAGCGATTCCAAATCCAAGAGCAGCATCAAAATCAATGTCAAGTTCGGTGGAAGATTGATACCAGTTTCAATCTCACCAGACGCCACGATCAAAGACCTCAAATGTGTCCTACAGCCTCTCACCAATGTCCTCCCTCGGGGACAGAAGCTTATCTGTAAAGGTATTGTTATTATTCATCGATTCGATCTCAATCATGGAGTATTTGATTTTCTTCTTAATTTGAGCTTTATTGTGGAAAATGCGCAGGGAAGGTTTTGGTTGACGCAATGACGTTGAGTTCATCGGAGGTCACCAATGGAGCCAAGCTCATGCTCATGGCTTCTCAGGATTTGCACCAAGGGGTATATTTCTTGCTCTCTATTATTGTGCTATGAAAGTTTCATTTTAAATGATTTGAGACAGAAATTTGGTTCAGTTTTATGTTAAATGGAATGTATTTTAAGGTTTTTGACATTTTTAGGCAAAACAAAATGGAAAGTGGATTTGATGAGTTTCACTGTTCTGTTTAA
Organism: Pelargonium citronellum; assembly: GCA_036897665.1. Classification (NCBI taxonomy): domain Eukaryota; kingdom Viridiplantae; phylum Streptophyta; class Magnoliopsida; order Geraniales; family Geraniaceae; genus Pelargonium; species Pelargonium citronellum. The sequence goes on from JAYMSZ010002206.1 coordinate 3,810, forward strand.
TTTGGGGTTCTTTCATCAGGATGGTCCCATCCTTAAGGAAGCTCGGACTTTGCCAATTGCAGGGAGAACTGACAATGTTGCTAATAAAACTACCAATGAAAAGATGGGAGTTACTCTCAATAAGAGTCGCTTGGAACGATGGAAGGCTACTGGAGTTATAGGGTTAGCTGAATGCAACTTAAAGGTACAAGAATCAAATATTTTTGGTGGGTTTTTCTTGTATCAAGCTTGTCATTTTAGATCCTGATTGACATTGCGTAATGAGTACGTGGTCCTCTAATTTGATATCTTTTGAAAATGAAGATATCAATATGATAATCATTTGAGTTTGGGTTCTTTTGGGCCACCATGTTGATTTCCAATATGATGTCTTCAAGAGCTAGATCTTTAAACGTGTGTAAATTTGTGTTGGGTGCTAAGTATTTTCTTGTTGCTGTTATTTATTGGAACTTGAAGGTCATACCTGATGAAGTGTGGTCTTGTGGAGTTTCTGCAAAAGTCCTTGATGTCAGCACCAATTCCATTCAAGCTGTACCTGCACAAATTGGCCATTTGAGTTCGATGCAGGTGAACAAGACACTTCTATTTCAATTAAGATTTTCTGTTAGGTAAGCAAACTGTTCCTTTCATTAATCATATGGATTTGGATTCTCCAGAAGTTGTTCCTGAATGCAAATTGCATATCGGATGAATCCATGAGCTGGGAAGGACTAGCATCAATGAAGCATTTAAAAGTTCTATCAGTGAGCCAAAACCAGTGAGTGCTTTCATTCCTTAATGATATCCATTTATAATACCATGACATGGGCATGGAAGAATTTAAGTTTGCTAGTATCCTACTGAAGCCTTAAATAGTAGTTACCGTTATTATGAGAAATTTTTTGACACTGCATACTGAATTTAGTCACTTCCTGCATCTGAAAATATGTGGAACACTCTCAGTCATACATGAGCCTCTTTTTTCAAGTGCAGTAGCTAAACTTTCATGTTCTGTGTTTCTTTAGTAGTTTTTCCCCTGTGTACATGATTGGTCACCATTTGCATGATCTATGCACTTACGCAGATTAGCAAAGCTGCCTGCTGCATTGGGTGCTCTGACTACCTTGAGACAACTTCATGTTGCTAATAACAAGTTGACTGGCCTTCCGATTGAAATAGGACTTCTAACTCAGCTTGAAGTTTTGAAAGTCAACAATAATAGGTATTTTTAGATAAAAGATAGAACCCTCTTGTCTTTTAAACTCAGCATCCTTTATACTGTAATTGACTTGTAGTTTGTTAGTTGTATTTTTAAATGAGAGAACTGAGCATGCAGTGTATATTTTATCTTTTTTCCAAAGATTATACGGTATTTTGACTCATGTTATAATCAATGCCATGTGTTATATTTCTCAGGATAAGCACTCTTCCTGCAAGTATCGGTGACTGTATTTCTCTTATTGAGGTAGGGTTGATGTGACTTTTTCTGTTTGGGTTTTTTCAAGTTCGATGGCTCTAAGCCTCCAATACCAGCATGCTTGAGTTGGTTTTTCACGTTGTGCCAGGTTGATCTTTCTTCAAATCTCCTGCCTGAGTTGCCAGAGACATTGGGCAATTTGCATAATTTGAAGGTTCCTTCCTGATCATTAGTTCTAAATAGACACTTTGTTAATTTGTCTAGTGATTGTCTTTTCACAAGATAGTGTCTGCCTGTACTGCACATGTTAGTGTTACTTGTGCATGTAATCAGTGATCTTATTACCCCTTTGCAGGCATTATGTCTAAGTAACAATGGGCTAAAATCCCTTCCTTCTACACTATTCAAAATGTGTCTCCAGCTTTCAACACTGGATCTCCATAATACAGAAGTCACCATAGATCTCCTTCGTCAGGTGCCTATTTTTCCACAGATATTACTTATTAGGTATCTTCTATTATATTATCTTGTTTAGCTACATAAGATAACGTAATTCATTCAACAGTTTGAAGGATGGGAAGAATTTGATGAACGTCGGCGCTCAAAGCATCAAAAGCAGTTGGATTTCCGAGTGTTGGGCTCTGCTGACTTTGATGAAGGTGCTGACAAAAACTGATGATCCTCTATATTTGGTATTACAGCCAAAAATAGTCTTAAATTTGCATGTGTGGATAATACACACAAAATATGTTCATTGTACTTGAGTTGTAATTAGGATTGATTAAGGAGGAGATTATAGGATGTATTCAGATATCATTTTATAAATTCAGTTTGCGAAATCGTCACATCTTTGCTAAATCAATCTCACTCAGTCAAAGAGTTGAGGAGTTGAGACTCACCCAAACCAATGAAATAACGCTACTTCATAGCCATTTGCATTTGAGATCTTCCTAAATGAATCTCAATCAAAAGTTATAAAAGTTGAAATTCGGTCAAACTAATGAAATGATTCTACTTTACAATTTAACACTCATACCTGTTTAATGAAATTGTGGGCAAAGAGCGCCCACCTTAATTCATTTGTTGGGTCTTGGCCGAGTCTTAGCTAATAACTCTTTAACTAAGACCCCTCGCTCTCAAACAGCTAACTAAAGGCACAACATCATATGCATAAATGAAATTAACTGTGATTAATAACTTAATCTAACAAAAAAAGCAGACATCACTTGGAATCAAGTTACTATTAACATAAGTGAAAATTTTGCCCAACCAACAAATCAATTATGCCACTAAACAATTGAGCAGGTAAGTAATTTTGGAGAACATACCCTGTAAAAATTATGAGCTTATCCAAGATAAATGTTGCAGCATATTATTGAAAAAACGCATCAAAACAACACGAGAAACGTAGAAAGTATACAAATAGGAAATTACATGACATACCGAATCAAAGTAACTTTCAATTTATATTGTGAAATGTACTGAAAAATATTCATTCTGTATGCTCCTCATCAATTAAACACAGGAACTGATGAGTGCGAATCCTAAACTCAGTCCGGCAAACAAGGCGGATTGGAGGAAGATAAAAGCATTCTAACGGAAGTAAATGGAAACCTGAGGGATATCAATATCATTGTCATCGTCATCCTCACATGCAATGACAACATCAAAGTGGCGGCGGTAAGGAGGGAGCTCTACCTTGGCCACTTCCTGAGCCAGATCCACCATCTTCTTGTCCATTCGATCTTTGTGCCGCTGGAACATGCTATTGTAGAGCAGGCAACTACCGCATGAAATGCTGTAGGCATTAAGCCCCTTGTTCTTGAGCCATTGGAGAAGTTCCCTCAGGGTAGGATTGTCCTTGATAATCCACCTGTCCCATACAGTCCAGCTCATGTCGTTGTGTTTAATCACCTTAGGTGGGACAGGCTCAGCCATGGAGAATAAAGGCAATGCAAGGTTGGCAAATGTGTTACGATAGTCTTCAAGTTTGTGCCCGGCATCCAAAACCTTGTAAAGCTCTAGGCACACAAGACCTGTGGCCATTGCTGTGGAAGTTGCAATTGCGGGGATGATTCTTCCAGCAATAAACTTGGCTTTCAGCTTGTCAACTTCGGGAATGCTGTAATTCCTAGCCCTCATATTGGCAAGCCCGGCAATCATGTCCATATGGTAGTTTGTATCATCATCCTTCACATATAAACAAAAGTTAGGAAATGAAAAGGTAAAATTAAACACCATATATATATATCTTAAGGTTAATGTTGAACAGGTTATTTTGTAAGACTTGAGCTACTGTAACATGTGTGAAAAGGACATGATCATAACATGCAACATTTTAAGTCCGCAATTTCATAACTCAACCAATGCATAATAACAGGTTAACTACCAGATCAACAGACGACAAAATGATGAGCACAGCCAAATATAGATTCAAGCGATGTTAATCTTGAAATAAAGATGAAGTGGGACAAACCTTCTCAAACTGGATTGGCTTCATTTTGAACCCCGGTGACAAACTATTACGGCACTGCTCTAACTTGACAATTAGTTCATTGATGACTGCTGCATCATCTATAGATGCAGATGAAAGATTAGTAGCCTTCTCATCTGTCTCAATCTTTACACCTTGCTTTGGCTGAAACTCTGGAACCATGACACTATCAACAGCTTCAGCAAACTTTTTAGGGCTCTTGACCCAGTCAGGAACGGGGAGGCCAAATGTCTCTGCTCGTAGGATGGATGCTGCCAAGATAAATTGGAGGTGAGTGGGATCAGCAGCCGAGAACTCCAGAGGACGAGGAAACCGCTTAGGAGCTGACCAGAATGGAGCTCCTGTACTGGTTGCAGCATCTTCAGGAAATGTGAAAACCAACTGCTTCACACGGTTAGCATAATAATCTTCAAACCTGAATACACAAGAAGCAAAAAGTCAAAACATTGATTCAACACGTAACTTCTCTGGCATAGCACATAGAAAAAAATTAGAAACAAATAAATAATCAAGGAAATTACTTCAGACGAGCCCAAGTAATGCAGTCTTGGAATGTATTGCATCTTTCCTTGTCAAGGCACTCAAGAACACGCTCCAAGTTATCCCTGGCCTGAGCATCACCCGCAGTTACCATTCCAGAAGTATATTCACTCGGGTTAGATAGATAGGCATTCACTTCAGCTGGAGTTTTCTCAAGCAAACCCTCAAACTCTGAACGAGCCCATGTCAAACAATGATCAATATTGTGTGGGAATGAATGTACAGTACACATGGGAGCTTGTTTCTCCGGTGGGTCTCTCGAGGCACCATAATTTTCCGTCAGGTGAGGAATGACCATCTGAGTATTGCATTTGGCACCTAGAGTTCCTGACTCAAGAAGTGGTTTCTGGAAATATAAACACCTCTGATCAACATATAGCCGAGCATTCACATTATCTAGAGCATTAATGACTACACTCAAATTCTCCCAGAAGGTATCATTAAACACGTTCTCAGAATCAGGGCCCACACGGTTTTGCAAAGCTTCAATGTTGAGACGGGGATTTATAGACGCAGCAGCAGAGGCGGCAACTGTGGATTTTGCCTGCCCAATGTTCCAATCGCGGAACAGAAACTGCCTACTGAGGTTACTCTTCTCAATTACATCATCATCGGTGATTGTTAGTTTCCCTTGACTACCACATGAAACTCCCATGAGAGCTAAATTCTTTAAGAACTCGCAACCCAATGCACCAGACCCAACCATAAACACTATAGCATCCTCCAGTTTTTTCTGTAATGTGGCCCCAAATACTGAAATTTGGGCATCATAACGACTATTCAATGGTCTAAATTCACTGGGATCTAGTGGCTCTGCAGGGAGGGACTCCACCGAGTCAAAGTAAAAGAACTGCAGAAATAAAAGGAATAAAATGAGGTTATAATACCTCACAATGAAATCTAATAGAATTGCATTTGAATTGAAATATTTCAAATAAAGGGATTTGAATTTTACTTCGGGTTCAAATTCATAAAGTTCACGTGCATGCTTATTATGTTAGATGCAAAAACATAAGAAAGCCATGCTTATTCATGCTAGGAGAATTATCAACCATCTTAGTTAAGTTAGTAAATGACCTAATACTCGAGAAACCCACTCTAGGAAAAAAGCAAATAACTAACCTGAAAAAGTGGGTGGAACTTTCCGGAGCATGCTTTCATAACCTCTTGTCCCACAAAGCCACCAAACATGGCAGGCATGGGGGTCAGAACTGCCTGTCCACCCAAAGCGAAGTGCCTCCCAAGTTTTGGGTTAATATCTTCCAGCCTATTATCTCTCAAGCCCTCATTGATTCTACTGGCAAAAGATATGAGCTTTTGTGCATCCTCTTCTGAACCAGCCACAGGGAAGCGAGCCAACTCAGAGACAAACTTATCCAGTGCTTGGAATGCCAAATGTAGAAGAGGTGGACGTTCAAACTTAGAAAAATCGCTAAGAAGAAAATCACCAGGATCACTGAGTGCTTCTTTCAATGGTTTAAAGTTCAGAACCTTGGGCTGTTTCACCTGAGTGGCAATGCCTCCTTTCTCATAAGCACCATATTTTGTGGTATCCTCTTCGAGAGTGAGTGAATAGGGCCTAGCACTCTTGATTCTCCTTGGTTTTCCATCATTCAACTCAGTCATGCCGTGGACTTCAGAGAACACTACTATATCTCCATCTTGAAATTCAAGCCTTTCATCATCAACACATGATATTAGTGCTGGATTGTCATTGCTGATTGAAGCAATTATACCTGTGTGGGGCTCCTCCCCATTAACATCAAGAACTGTGAACTCAGGTCCAAAGTCGCAAAATATAGAACCAAAGAGACCTCTAACTTCAGCCTTGATGAAAGCAATGGACGGCTGATGACTATGGCAGTAATCATTGAATTCAATGGCTTTTTGAAAACTGATGTCAGTGAATACAACTGCCTGCGCCAGCAAAAAAAAAAATAGAAGGATACAAGATATTACTATAGGCCCAAATAATTTGTGTCAAAATTTGATTTCAAAGGAGGAGAGGGAGAGAGAAGGAGAAACTGAGATTTAGATAAGATTGCAAAAGGTGCTGGAAACAGTAATGTAAAATCCAAAAAATGTCATTAGAATGATTGCACTGCAATTTCACCTCATTCTTGCTACGTGTTTAATTACTTCAATAAAATCCATGATCAAAACAATTTCAAGAATAAAAAAGTCCAATTTGAGTCTATAACTAGTTTATACACCTGTGCGATGCACGGGTATTTTTTTAACAAATTTAATAATTAAAAATTATTTACAATGATTGCTTATTTAGAATATTTAATTAATGTCTACATAATTACTTAACTTGTACACAATATTTTAATTTTTTATTGATGCAATTTACTTGCCTTATGGCTTATTGTACATTATTGCTTACATTAATTTACTTTCTATATATAATCATTTGCTTGCATTGTATTACTTACCTTATTGTACATTAGGGTTAATTTTATAATTATGCAAAAATATGTTTGAAAACTAAAAATTTGATGACGTGGCGCTCTAATACGCATTATAAACCTGTTTTTTGGTTCAGCTTTTATAGTATGTATAGATATAGATATTAAGACTTCAAATAGCATGCTCAAGTTAATTTCAAGTGTCAGTTAAATGTTGAGAAATTCTATATTAGATTTGATGCGATACATATTCAGTTGAGGAAATCTTGGGAAATGATAACTTACAGACCTTAACGGGATTAGAGAATTAAAAATCACACAAGAAAACTAAGTAACTTATGATATCATCAAATTACAATTTGCTCCTAGATACCAGTCCTTGAGAACACCAAAGTTTGTCAACCACATGCAACAGGAACTCAGAAAAAGAACGAAGCAAGCAGTGAATAACTCAGTGAGAGAGTGCTTGGAAATACCTGGAAATTAGAAAGATCTTCCTTAGCCAGTTTTGTGGTTAAACTATAAATTACCACAGCATTGTTGAGCTCTTGCAGCTTCTGAACAGAAGCAAGTGCCCTGTTTTTACCCACATCATTCTCTGAAAAAATAAAATTGCTGGACAAATCCCACAGCTCCACGTTTTCTTCGTCATGGACCGTGACAGACTTAACACCAGCAAGAACAAGATTCTTTGCTGCAAGAAGTCAACATTAAGATGCCAACATTAGAAAGATCCTGATTCAAAACACGATAGCAGCAAGAATATGGGTCAAATCAGAACTCAAAGGCGCCAACAAAAGCCCTAACCTCCCCTTCCATCCCTACAGCATGAAGAAAGAAACAATCAAACACCAAGTCATTTCCCAACAATGTGGTGATCTTCAGCTAAGCTACCTCCCTCATACCCTCCTCTGTTCGTTTTGTGTGTGTGTGTGTGTGTGTGTGTTTAGCAACTTCAAATGAAATAAACAAGAAAAGCAAAATGCATAAGAATTCACATATTGAAAGGGTAACAATAATCAAGTCATTTCCTGAACAATGTTGTGATCTTCAGCTAAGCCATGTGTTATCATATCAAAACAGCAACAAATTCAAGACATTTCCCGAACACTGTTGTGATCTTCATCTTATCCATGTGTTATCATATGTTCAGATATAAAAAAATAAAAATAAAAACAAAACAAAAAAAAATCAACCAAGATATTTCCCAAACAATGCTGCGATCTTCAGCTAAGCTGTGTGCTATCTTATCTTTACGTATCAGAACAACAACACAACCAAACAATATTGTGATCTTCAGCTAAGCCATGTGTTGTCATATCTTTATATATCAAAACAAAATCAAGACATTTCCTGAACGATGTTGTGATCTTCAGCTAAGCCGTGCAATATCATATATTTGCATATCAACACAAAAGATAAAAATATAAAGCAAAAATACAGTACCACACAACATAGACCAACATTAAGTAGATATCGAAATTCAACAACAACCAAGTGAAATTACCAAATTAGTAAAAATTCACCATAATATATATGGAAAAATCACAAGTTAAGAAACTTCCAGCACTGAAAATAAAAAAGAACAGCTAATAGAAGTTCCATATCCATACCAATCTCAGCACCGAGACCTTGCATCCCCGAAACAAGAATGTTGGAGGCGAAGAGCCTCCTCATCGTCTCGCGGCCATACACAGCAAGCTGCCTACTGTGAAGATCCTCATCGATGTCAGGCGAATTCGCGCCGCCCAAAGCCATGATCGAAGGCTCAATCACACCACCGCTACTGTTCCTGTTGCCGTACTC
>JAYMSZ010002207.1:0-12451 GCA_036897665.1 Pelargonium citronellum
TCATACATTGAAATCATGAATGATATGTTCTAGACCATACACTCAAGCATTAAGAAGTGTAAGAATCAAAGAAACACAATCCAACATAATCAATTCATGAATAATACTCTATCAATTAAAAAAAATAGTACCAATTCATATCCCTAAACAAAAGGAGTTAGTTCCTCATGCTTACAAACAAGCTATGAATAGAAGAATCTAAACTCTAAATAAAAGTACTTATAAGAAATCTCATAAGCATAAATCCAAAGTGTGAAACCAAAACTACAAGAATAGAGGGTAGAATCACTAATCTAGTGAATCATAAGCGTTGGGTGGTCGTTAATCACTCTTGGCTTCCCTTCCTCTTGCTTTGCTTCCTTCCTATTCAAAAATCTGATCTAGAGCTCTCAAAATCCGTCCAAACACACTTTGGAGAAGAAAGAGGAAGCTTTTTATAGTTTCCACGCGTTTTAGGTTTCTGGGCCTGGCCTGCTTACATTGTTGCGACATTGTAGCTTGCAGCGACATCCTTCTGTTTTTTGCCTGCTTCTGTCTTTTGGCACCAATGTCGCGACATTGTAGCTTGCCGCGGCATACCTCAGCTTTGCATTGGTTTCTGTCTGTTCACTCCAATGCCGCGACATTGTAGCTTGCCGCGACATCCGACCTTTTTAGCTTAGGTTCTTCCCGTTTGCTCTTCTCAATCCTTTTCCAAGCTTCAATGACCTTACAATACTTGCATTCATACACAAAAACTACCGGCAAGCGTCATATCACAAATTATCTATCGAGAAAGCATAAAAACCCTAAAAACCATATGATAAAGCCTCAAAATGCGAGATTTCCATTTTTGCACACAAGATTTGCAATGAAGAGGATATGCTAGCAATTAGGAGTTAAAACCACACAAACCGAAGGGAAAGACGTGTTAAAGAGCATGATTTAGGATAGGATAACCCGTACGAAATACGAGTTATCAAAATGCGTCAAAATAACATTATTCAAGCCCAGAAGAGATGTAAATATGCTAGAAACATGCTAGTTTTAGTATGATTTAGGGTTGGATAACTAGTACAAAATATGAGTTATCAATGCATGAACGAGACGGTCGAGAATCAGAGTAAAGTGGATACATTGGAAAAATTGAAAGTGTGGGTGCTGTGTAAAAACCAGCGAATGTGGTTCAATGATGGTGATGGCTTCAAATCCAAAAGTGAAGCTTTTCGATGTTGTTTTTATTTCTGAATGTTTGCTTGTTTTAGAGCACTGATTAAGGTTTTTGCTATGTTTATGACTTTTGGATTCAATAAATTATTAAATCCTTGTGTTTTTCTTGTTTTCTTTGTTGTTCTTGCTGTTGGATTTTAGTTGCCGGGAAATTCATGAGTTGGATTTTCCGGGCGCCGGAAAATTCAAACACTTGAAGATTTCGGCGCCGGAATATTCAAGCACTTAAAGAAAAATGATGAGTGGTATTTTAGGCATTTAAGAAAAGTAAATGGCATGTGACAAGCACATGATCATTTAAATGTACTTTTCCGTTAGATTTATCTGAAAAGTTGGATCTGTGTAGGGGTTATGTGTTTCCAAAAATAGCATTAGGGGGTCATCTGTTTCAAGTGACAAGTCTATAGGGTGTATATGTAATTACCCCTTGCAAAAAAAAAATCTTTATATGCCCACTAAGTTTATGATATGCCATAAACAAGCTTGAAGAGAACAAACAAATTACTTACAAATTTTTATTTTTATTTGGGTGAAATACTTTCAAACCCCTCAGACTCGTTTTTTTTTATTATATAGATTTAGCCCCTTATTAGCTACGTTGGACGTCTGACGTGACATGTCTACATGGCAAAACCGTTGACGTAGCATAGTCAACTTGCTACAACAGATTTAAAGTGGGGTAAATAATAAAAAATTTAAGTCCAGAATTCGAAACAGTCAATGTCAGAGTGTAGGGGTCAACTCTATTATAAAAAATCAGTTTAAAAATCTGGAAATATATAACTTTTTTCTTCAACCTGAATTTGGAAAATGGATTTCCTTTTTCTACTTCTTTTGTAATCTTTAAGTGGGTCATGTTCATTCGTTAAAAAAAAAAGTCATGTTCAAATCATCTAGTGACACCCAAACATCCTCATGAAGGTTAATTTTTTCAATTAATTATATACCACTTCAACACAAATTACTTAGCATTAATATAAAAAATTCCAAGTTTATTTATTTTCATTAATTTATGTCAAATGTGTATTCTATGGTAAAGTATTAAAATGGCTTACTTAATGTTTCGGGTCGAAAAGCATATATTTAGTCGAAAACCATTGAAATATCTGTACGAAGCCAAAAATTCACATTTGTAACCTAATGAATTAAAATCATGAAATTAATTGAGTTAAACTTTCAATTAATTATTGTTTTCAAGTTTGTTGTTACACCTCTTGACATTTTAGTCTCTACAAAAAAAAAAAAAAAAATTTGTCTCCCTGATCTTGCTCTCTCCACGAAATTAATCTAAATTCTCATAATGCTATAGAGAGTCAATAAGTTCCATATTCCATGGTGTTTTGAAATTGCTAGGAAAATGATGTGGTGTAGTGGGGGTTGGAGGAGTTATGTTAGAGTCCACTGACTTTGCGACTTGAGTGCGATAATCTTGACGGGAAGACTGATACATAACTTTACGGTATGATGTTTATATCTTTTTAAGGTCACCTCTATTAGTTAAACCGACATGTGAGTCGGTTAGTTCTTATTGCATTTTACTTATTTTATGTCCTATTTTTTTTATTTCGTCCGCTTTTTCCCTTTTCTTATTGTTGTTTGTCTATTTATAATTACTTCTTGTTCTTTCTATGTGACAATTTTCTTTTCATCATTTTGCTGCTAATATAAAATATTCTTTTGTCTTCCATCTGTTTCTAAACAAATTTGTCATCACAAGAGTTCCTATACAGTACAATAACCAACACAGTAACTTAACACCACCAAACTCCTTTCATTTGTTTATTATTTATTTTGATTTTGGTGCAAAACAAACTTAGATTTGTGTGAGTATATTTTTTCTGGGTAATTTGACAAATTTTTTCGGTAGTTTTTTCATTAACAGATAATCATTTTAATTTAAAAATTCACGATATATGTATTCTTTAAAGTATTTGTACACGCCAACTAACTATGATAAATTTTAAAATTCAAATTTTGATCTCTAAAAAGACTATTATAGCACATTCACTTAATCTTTAATTTTCAAATAATGTTATTATTTATTGAAATTATCAATAGTTGAAAACATACTAAAATTTTTAACATGTGATTCATAAGAAAGAACAAGAAGATTAAACTATGTGAAAGACTATTAATATTTATTTACAAATTCAGATAAATACCATTATTCAAAAATTTAAGATTAAATGAAGGTTATAAGAGTCTTTTTAGAGAACGCAATATGGATTTTAAAGTTTATGATAGTCAGATGTCGTGAACAAATATTTTAGAAAAACTATGTGTCGTGAATTTTTAAATTAAATAATTATCTATTTATGAAAAAAATCTTAGAAAATGCTAGAGTAATTATCCCTATTATTTTTTTTACATGTTGAAATACCAAAAACACCCTTTGGGCAAATTTTTTGTTGGTAAAGAAAAGGTGTTAACCATTAACCATTAACAAATCTAATCTAATCTAATCTAATATCTATGATAATGGTAGATCCATTGACCATTTGGGGCGTGGAAGTCGGATGATTGACCCGATCCATTCCATCCTCTGTTGAATCACAATCAATCACATCACAGCTTGTGTGTGAAACTCAAAGTGACAGAGCACTGTTATGGTTTTGGCTTCTTTTACAAGAAAGGAAACGCCCAGACCCTCTTTCTCGCCTCTCCTTTTCCCTTTCACTGTTCAATTTCTCATGACTCATTGCAGCAGCAGAGAGTACAGTCACCACTCGCTTTTCTGATCACGAAGAAGAAGAAGCTTCGAGAAGCAGAGTTTCGGAGATGGAGGACGAGAAGAGCAGCAAGGCCAAACCGCCCCCAACCCTTCCCGCCAACTACGTCACCATCGTCCAGCTCCAGGAGCGATGGAAGAAGGAGCAGCAGCGGAAGGAGATGGAGAAGGAGGCCCAAGACCGGCGGCTACTGGCGGAGAAGGAGCGTTCGGAGATGCAGATCAGGCTCCAAAACAAGGTCGAGCCCGATTCTAGGCCCCCATATGGTCGCTACCGGAATGCGGGTGCGAGGCGCGACAATTTTGAGGTCGGGAACGGTAAGAGTAAGGGTTTAGGGCTGAAGGAGGAGTTGGTGGGAAGGGGCAGGCCTAGGGTTGCTGCGGAGAGCTGCGCTCGGAGAGAGGGTGCTCCGGCTAGGGTTAGTTCGAAGAGTGAGGAGGTTAGGGGTTTGGGGTTCAATCCTTCCAAGAAGGCATTCGTCCATGCAGTTGCAGTGGTTTACAGGATGACAGAGTCAAAATGGGCATCAAAATTTGAACTTTTTGGGAAGTATGGTTGGTCCAAAGAGGAGGTGTTTGAGGTATTCAGAAGGCAGCCTATATGTATGGTTTGTTCAGAGAAAAATATATCTAGTACAATGGACTTTCTTGTGTCCGAAATGGGCTGGCCTTCAAAATATCTAGTGAAACATCCAGGGCTTCTCATGTATTCCTTGGAGAAGCGAATTAAACCAAGGTGTTTGTTTGTTCAAGCTTTGAAGTCCAAGGGATTGGTAGGGAAAGATTTGCGCCTACAGAGTATCGTACCGCCTTTGGAGGAGAAATTTGTGGAGATGTTTGTGACCAAATTTCAGAAAACTGATCCTGAGTTATTGGATGTTTATCTAGGAAAAGTGGATTTCTGAAGAAATGAAGGCCTTTGTGCACCATCTACTTTCAATAGAGGATGCTTCTTGTGCTGTGTTTCATCTCTCTGTTGAATGCTATCTTGTTTGATTTTGATATCAGGGAGTTAATTTTAGTTCTCTTGCTTTTAAACTTAGTTAGGTCTTATAGCAGAAACAATTTAGACGCTTAGTCAGTGTCTCAAGCCTTTTCTTGTTTGTGATTTCTTCTGCTAATTTTGATGGGGAACCAACCGTTCCAGTTCAGCAGAGGATGCTTCTTGTGCTGAGGCTTTGGCAGGTAGATATGGTTGCTTTGACATCTGTAATTGTAGCGTTTGATTAGTTACTAAATTATTAATTACATGACAATTTGTAGACTAAATATCTCCCAATTATGAGTGGATATGTCATATATCTTGGAGCATCATCCAATTTTTGATAATCTCTGCATGGAATAAGTGAAAAACAAACTGAGATGATTTTGAATATTCTTCCTGATTATATATGCTGTTTGCACATGAGATATAGCACATTTAACCGTCTTTTTTATTGATAAACTATTATTATACCAAATTGAAGTCTGTTCATTAACATACTATTTTACAAATATATCATGTAGTTGAAGAAATTGTCCAAGTCTTGAGGCTAATTGAGTAGAAACTTCTTGAGAAGTTTGCTGCCAAAATTTCATAAAAGTGTTCTGAAGTCTTTGAATGCCTATCAAGGCAATGGATGCATTGAATTCTTTGAGTTGACATTTATTACTTGAACTGAGCTCTGGAGCAGTTTTGTACACAATGGTGTTGTGTTGAATGGTTGTGGCATTGTCTCCTATCAATAAGATGCTTCTTGTGCTTAAGATTTGGTTTGGCTGGTAGTTTGTGATGTTTGGACCTTTGTAACTGAAGTGTTTGATCCACATGTGAATTGTAAATTAAGCACTGCATAGCTAGGCAATTATATTGTGAACTCATGCTATTAGAAAATAAATCAGTGTAGATCCATAGCAATGGCCTTTCAAACAAGGTCTTGGTGCTTGTTTGGTAACTCTATTTAGGTTTCAAGCGTTTCGTCAATGGAATATACACCTAAGAGACGCGTGACATACTAATAATAAGCCGAAATGAGACTAAAATTATGAATTGAGTTTTGTCAATGTGGCCCTTGGGTCAGTCTCTGCGTCTCATTTTGATCGTTGAGGGTTTCGATGAGAAGAGGAGGTGCATACTGGGCTGTCCCTTGGTGTTCTTCCGAATCCTGACAGAATGACAGGATTATGGTATCGATTGACATCTCTACCACTCCAAAGAAAAGAGTGGCAACAACATAACCGAGCCCCCAGCAAACCTGCATCCACATATACAATGAGATCGTCAGTTTTCATGCCACATTTACATACTGAGCTTTAGCTCGGCTCTTTTCGTAACTCAAACCTATGAGCTCAAAGTCACAATGTAGCAACTAAATGGTAGGAAAGAACATGCATTGTTTTCTAGCTTCAGGTACTAGATTCGACATTATTCCTAGACACGAGATCCCAGAATTGATGTACTCGTTTCCGAAAAATGAACTTAGTTTCTAGTGCATCTAACAGTACTTCGGCCTTGCCATGCATTTAGACCCCATTATTAATCAAATAAGATTAAGATCTCTCTCAAGTTATCACTGACTGTCACATTTCTATTAACAAAACACATCAATAATTCAATATAACATATTTTTAGATTTCAACAATAACATACCAGCACAGGAAAAAGCGGGGAGGCGATCCTGTTATGAGAGGATTTATATATGTGTGTATCCAACATAAGGAAAGCAAATATGGCACTTGCGAGGCTCACACACAATTTTCCGAGGAAGAGAATGACATCTCCAATCACATTCACCCTCCCGATCCGAAGTATGTTGTTGATGATCAGTTCTGTTGCAATCGCAGAAGCCTTGCAGAAGCTTTTGCCTGTTATGGCAATCTGTTCAAAGCACAACCATATATTTGATAAACTGACTAAATTTTTTAAAACAATTGCTGTGAAAGATGCTAAAAGATGCGGTATAGACCCAATCTACAAATAGACAAACGATTTGGTTGAGATCAGTATTTACCATTATATAGGCATTGCGGTTCACAGATTTGATAGTCCACTCAACAGACTTCAAACAACACTGAGAAGAATGATGCATGGTCTTCCCAATCAAACCATCTGGTGTTGTATTAGAAACTTTCAATTTCCGACGGATAGCCTCAAGCATAAAGCGAATTGATTCGACAAACGATAGAATCAAGGATCCAAGAGCCACAGACCCAAGGCTGTAGCGAATAAGCCGCTTCATAGAGGCAAACACAGGAAGAAATGGGATCGCTGGCTGCATTGAAGAAATATAACAAAGGGAAATAAGTGAAGGAGTTGAGAGATGCAACTTGATGGATAAGTATACAAGATGTTTCAAGTAACTTGATGCACAAAAACATCAAAGATGGGGCTTTGGTTAAAAAATTGAGGCATTAATTTAAGAGGCAGCACAAGATACATAGATGAATGCTCACTAAAGTTGAAAGGTCAGCTAATTATACACCTAGACAAAAAGTTAACTAATGCAAGAAGTTCCCTTGACACAAATTTCCATTTCCACATAGAATTCAGAATCTGACACCAATACCACTTATTGGAACTGAAATTTTTAGAACATGAGATGCAAGGTGATGCAATATTGATTAAGTTTGTAAAGCATTTACATTTTTTATCAGAAGAAAAACATTTGAACTTACCGATGTTTCGCCACGCGCCCAATAATATGATGCAACGGAACCTGCAATCACAGTTGAAGAACAAGCTACAAAAAACTTTGTAGCCCAATAGCACCCAAATAGATGGAAAAAAATGGCTATAGCAATATGAGGAGTATAATGGATGCTATAACCGCAGCAACGATCACAGTTCACTCTTTTCGACCCAAGATCATAAGCACAGCAGTTTGAGTTGCAGTTGTTCTGGAGAATCTGACCAGAGCTGAACAGATGGAGAGCAGCTGAAATCCAGAACATGTAAAAGATTGCAAGGACGGTATATGGTATGAGTGGAAAGATAATTAGTGCTTGAACTTCCCCTATGACCTTTGCAGCGACCTAAATAAAAGTACTAAAATATTTAGCTAAAACCCGTTAATAGAGGTAAACTTGTGCATTAAAACTGAAAATGTAACGGCCAACCATCTAAAATAAAAATTTCATATAGCAAAAACATTTGACATGACATTGAATATGGAGCTTTTTATAGTACAAGCATTTGGACTGCTTTATATTACATAACAATACAGACATCATACTTGCCTTGAGGACAGACGTTGCCATAAGAATGCGGCGAACAATCGCAACAGATGAAAGGATGGAAACAACCATTGTAAAGGTCATAAGAACAGCAGCAGCACGAATATGATTTAACTCCTGAAAGACATCTTTAGTAACTAACAGATAAATAACAAACATCTAGATATAAAGGTCTTAATAATGAGAAGAAAAAAGTACCCTTCCAAATACACGAAAGTATGGATCATGCCCACCGATGATTGGGGAGATGGTGTCATTTCCAATCCATCCAGCTAGAAGTAATGAAGACAAAATCAGTACCCCATTATACTTCAATGACAATGATCCACATATTTGTGAATACAAGAAATTAAGTACAGAAGTTGACTCTGAAAGCCAAAGCAGAGTCACACAAGGAAAATAACAGAGAACTCAACCATATCTGTACCAATGAAAAAGCTTCTAAACAGACCAAATTCTCAAAGCGAAGGATAGTTGGTTCAACAAAAGTGAACAAACAAGAGCAAAGAGAACATCTTTTCCAAAAACTTTGGAAGCTAGGAATGAGTTTCTAAGAGCTCTACTGAAGTGATAAGTTAGGAAATCGACACAAACACTGATCAAGAATACTGATCTTGTATCAAGCCTTTTTTCATCAATGGAACTTCTAAACTACTAGAGCGGACAACCTAACGACCTGTGAGTCTGCTCATATTACAACGTCTTTTGGAAGCTGTTGCACTCCTCATGACACTCATCCACCCCAATAAGCTTCGATAATCTGTTTATAAGGGAAAAACAAGAAACAAAAAAACAAATGACAGTTTCTCATATTTTCTTATTTCACAGGGTGAAGTCTAGAAGTAACGCAGTCTACCAAATTTTCACTATCGTTCCACTACATTTTAAGTTGTGGCTCACACTATCATCCTTCTGTCATCAAACGTAAACTTAAATGCTAAGGTTTTATCATACTTCTTGGGCTTTAATATTGAAAGTAGATCAAATATTCATGTCAATTGTCAAGCCACTGGATATAATAAAAGGAATATTTCGACTATACATCCTAGTGAAGTAGTAAAGAAACATTGATATCATTCTAAACAGTAGATATAACATGCAGGCAGACATGAAGATCCAAACAAGTAAACGAAAAGTGATGAGCCATGAAAATACATTAAGAGATAAGATAATAGTACTGACCCTTTAAGTAAGAACACATAGTAACCGAGATAATGAGAATATTAAAAACAGCAACTGTTATCCAAGGCATTGCAGCAACAAAATGGCGTATCAAGAGCAGCCAAATTACAGACAGAAACAGTGGCACGAGTCCTCCACAAACGATCAATACTAGCCATGACTTCCCAATATCAGCCATGTATCTCTGCAAACAACATGATACGTATTAATAAGGTGGATGAGAAAGATAATTAGCTGCATCATATGATACATAGCATTCTGACCTAATGCTGAACCAATTGTTTGTAAACTATCTTTGGAAAATTGACTGTTAGAATTAGTGTCTAGTAACAAATTAAGCCACTATAGACCCTAACTGTAAAGATTTCTGATATATTTTGAGGCGAAAATCAAGTTGTAAATTCTCTTAGGTAACTGTATATCTGCTACTAATCATTATAAAGAACTGAATGATAAAAGGCCTCCAACCTTCAAGACGGATGACCGAGAATTGATGGTTCTGTGAATGGCTTTATCAATTACAATGTCCTCATTGATGGCCACTCCACCCATCTGCTGCCAGTGCCGCATTGACATATTTGATGAACGGGCAATAAATTGACAGCTCCAATAAACTGAGTAAAAAGAAAAGAAAAAAAAAACTAGTGGTGTTATAAGTGCATAGATAAAAGACAAATAATATAAAAAGTATATTTACATATTTGACCAACAATATGCGAGTACATTTGTGAGCCTAAATAGCGTTGAAAAAAACTGCAGTTCACTTGCCATTTACGCTTGGAAATATGACGGGATAACAAGGACCCTGTAGTTGAAGAGAGGAGTTTCTCATCTCTGGAGTAAGGAACTCAAAATAGTCATAATTCCTGTCAATCCAGTCATCCTTTGAAAGGCGAATTTCTCCCTCTGGGTAATCACAAACCCAATTGAGTGAATCATCAGAAGGGATGGGACAATCCAACAGGCAAATACTACGAGCATTGACCAACTTGAATTGGCTGTCCTTCAAGCCACTTTGGTATACCTGGTTAGGGTTTAACCAGTATCTAAGTTCCAATTCACGAAGGCCAGGATTGGCATGCTTGTCACCACACACATTTCCTTTGTAGTCGAGACCATAAGTGAGCCTGGTAAGCCACAAGACAACTTTTCTTTAACATGAAAGTACAAAAAAAGGGAAGCCAAAAAAACATATAAATGTAGCGTAGAAGAGTATAAGTAGCTAGGAATTAGCCAGCAATTACAACACCATGTCCCCAATAATGGATATTTCTAATTATATGGCAATCCATGAAGAATTTTAATACAACATCTAAGACCGCGAAAATTATAGCCAACGAGAAAATTGTTTTCTAACACCACAAAAAGTTAGGGATACAAGTTAAAAGTGCTTTTCAATTATCAAGTCATCATGACATTTTGCCAAGTAATCGGTCATTGCTTATAGTAAATCAAATTTGAATCAAGGATAGAAATAGGATAGTTAAGGAATGATTTTGTCCAAACTGCATGCTCAAGAATCAAGGCATGCCAGACACTGTAAGTTTGCAAAAGTAAGCAATATAACAAAGACATAATAAGATCAACAAAAGCGAACAGATCTAAAATGTCTTCCTGAAACATGAGCATAATATACCTCAAATTAAATAAAGAGTGACGCTAATGGAAATGTACAAAATCTTTTCAGTTATTGTTAAGTGGAGTATTTTTCAATTCTCAACTACTAAATGATAAAATATAAAACAAGGTTGGGACTTGAAACACCCAATCAGCTTCATGAACTATGACAATGCTCTCTTTAAATCATTAAAATCTACTTTCTTATAATATTGTTTAGCTCAAACCAGAAAGACCTTCACTTGACCTAACCCAAGAAGAGATTTTCATATACTGAATCAAAATTTCAAGTAACATTCCAAATTTACTTCCCCATTTTCCTGTCCTGCCCTCAGTTGCATAGCTAATTAAATGAAAAACATGATATCAGACGAAAGATGGGCAGCTCAATGAGAGAAAGAAGCCCCAGGTACACAACAAAGCAAGTGATATCAGGTACAGTTCAGCTATATAATTTGCCAGAATAATCATGTAGAATGCAATAAAAATTAGAACAAACATATCTTCAGACTCATTACATATAAGAGTGCCTAAAAAGGAACCCACTTAACAAATAGCAAATATTGCCATAAAAATCAAGCAAAGATCAATTTTTTTACAAAAATGAGAGGTACCCAGATGGAGTATGAACAAGTAGAAGAAGTGGGTTTAGTGTAACCTCAATGGGTTTCCTTGGTTGAACCCAAAGCTGGAATTGACAATCATGGCGACCCAGAATGCTATAAAAATGACCAGAAATGCAACATCTCTGCACCTCCTGTTGTGCCTGATTATTCCACTGCCCATTTGTGCAGTTCCATCACTGGAAGAGTACCTCCCAATCACTGCCCCCAAAGGCCCCCTCATGTCTCTCTCCTTGTGTCAATGCTCAACAATTAGAGCTAGAGAGAGATGGAAATTGAAGTAAAGAGCAATTTTGGAGGAAAAAAGGAAAGTTATTTTTCCAGAGAGAGTGTGGATCTTTACACTTTAGAGTGAGAAACTGGGAGGTGTGTGAAAGGTTGAAACTTGAAACTGTGGAGATGAAATGTGAATGGTGTTTTTTTTTTTTTTTAAAGATTTGGGATAACTTTAATTTTAATATAAAATTATCTTTTGTTTTAAGACAAAGATCCTTTGTAATTTAGGTGTTTTTTGTTTGTATTTATTTAAGAAAGCATGTTAGTGGCTCACACAGGCATGGCTTCTGATGAGATGGAGGAGTCAGTTTATCTGGAGTTGGCTTGGCTTAACTATAGTTACAAAGTTGGAATTGGATGCTTCATTATTGTACTTTTTTTTACCAGAAAATCTTAGAACTTCTATTTTGTTATAATAAATGTTAATAATATATAGTTAGTGGGTTAATATTTTATTAGTTAGTGGAAACATATGGGGTCCACAAGGTTGAAATTATGGAATTGGAGAATGAATTGAACGGTGGAGGAATTGTTATTTTGCCTATAAATAACAACCTTCATCTCATTGTAATGACACACCAGAAACCAAAAATACAGATATAAT
>JAYMSZ010002208.1:0-12451 GCA_036897665.1 Pelargonium citronellum
ATGAATAGTTAGATATAAAATCGAACTATCACCGGTCATGTGGACTGAATTACAAAAATATGACAGTCCAAGGATTAAAACTAATGAAAATCCTAATTAGGGTTAAATCTAAAATCTCAATAAGTCCAGGGAGTCCCGAACCAATTAACCCATAAAAGAATTATGTTATGTTGCTCATGGTGTTTTAGTACTTGCATTCCATCCATGGCCATGCTCCCCACCTGAGGGACCAAATGATTAATTTATTGTTCATATTCATGTGCATCTATTGACTATTCATTCACACACACACACACACGTGAACATACCTTGCAATCACCAGTTTTTTCTATAACTTATAGCCAACTGGAATTGGAAATAGTTTGGGTCCAAATCCAATCAACAAGATCCACCCACCTCCCTTCATTTTTTTCATACACAAGAAAAGAAACAATGAAATGGCAAAATGTGTATCAACATCTTTACAGCTCATTCCATGCCATAAAATCTAATTTACAAATTCAACTATCTTGTTACTGTGAATAAAATTATAGTTTACAGTTGTTATGACCAATTGTATCTGCTTCAGCTCATACCATCAAAAAGATACTAATTTAGTAACTTCTTCTCCAACAGAATATGTTCATGTATATTCACAGCTCCATGTTACTATATTTTACAACTCCCTGTTGCTATAAATTACAAAATACTGTATATAGTTATGAAAAACAAATGCTATAGTAACGAAAGTTAATCCAACTGATGTTTGAGGCTGACCAACTCTATATCAAATACCAGTGTCCCCAGAGTCGAGCCTTCCCCGTTTGCCAGACGGGTGGGATTAAATATGGTGGTAAAAAGCCTCTGTCTGTCGAAGTACTGTAAAACAGAAAACAACTGTGAATTTCTGAGAAACATATGCACAACAAATAAACATACAAAAGTGAACACCAAATCCCATAAACTCAAAGATCATGTTCACATATTTGCTTTGACCATTCTTATTCACAATCGTTGTTTATTTTGAGTTGAAAAAGCAGTCTGTTTGACAGAATACAAGTCAATAACAAGAATGCTTCCACAAGGGTTGAACTAACTTAATTTGTCTCAATGTACTTTTCGTTACGGCAAGGCAGCAAGGAAAATGCTGGGAAAGAAGTCAAAACAACCAGCCAGCAACACAAGGAAAGAAAAGAAAAACTCCTTTCTAGAGACCAGATCAACCATGTGAACACAACATAATGACATTACTAACAATATTCATAACCTAAACCAGTTGGAACACTGATATCTTCAGCTCACAATCTCCACAACCAAAGTATCCTTCTAGAACATGGATGGAAAAGGAAAAAAATAATTTCTTGCTACAGGAACTCGTTACTAAATGTGAGCAGTGACAACGTTTTCCAAACTGGCTAGTGTGATCCTTAAGTGTGCCCACAGCATGAGATTGGTAGTTCTAACTATGCTAAGCTAGTACATTCCTCAAAGCAGCAAGGCACCTCAACAAACTAAAAGGCAGAGGAAAATTCAAAGGTCGGGATCATGTGAGACTCTCTCTCTCTCTCTCTATATATATATTTTTAGAGCACTTGGGAGTGTTCAAACCTCTTTTCTCTAACACTAACCAATTTTGGGTACCATCAAACCCTCAATCAACACCAATAGCTGTCTATCTTCCGAACTGAAGAATGTAATTTTGGTTTATGAAGAACTATGATGTTACCCAGGCAGATGTCTCAGACCAACAAGAATACCAAAGAATAATCTGCTTCCTGAGTTATAATTTTATGCTCAGAGCGCAAAGCAAGTAAGAGCGATATCCAGAAAATAAGGAAAAGGACTTAAACATGCATTGTTGACACTCTAAACAGTGTTTAGGAGTAGCAAAAGAAAAGAAACACATGCATTGGGTGGTAATGGTTCTTGTGATGTGTTCTGATATCCTTGAGAAGGTGGGATGATGATTCGACGTATGCCACCTACTTTCATTGATCTTACTGCCGCATCAATTCCTGAAATAACCTGCATAGAGATTTCAATATTTTGATATGTCATATATAAACAATAGGGTGAATACATTTTGGAACACTAGAAGAAAACTTGGAAACAAAGCAGAAAAAAATATGACGGCAATGTCATGAACTTCCCCATTATCAACCTCCATGCCAAGAATTGTTACCTATTCCATCAACAGCTATTAATTTGTGTCAAGTCAAAGTGCAGCTAATATGCAGAGACCATTGTTTCCCTTGAAAACTAAAAGCAAAGGGTTGAAAGAAGATCCGAGAAACACTAGAACACAACTTCGCTTAATCAATTGAGAACTCCTAACTAAGTTGAAGCACAATTAAACTTTGCTCTGACTGGTAACAACTAAAACACGCATACTCCACTTTCAACAATTGTTGACTAAAGTCACAATTAGATACATGAGTAAACTCTTACTTGTATATGTCAGTAGAATATACAGCTACATAGCCATGTTGAAGTTAAGCTAGCCACTCTAGAGAAAGTATTAACAAGGTCCTAAAACAAAAGCTTCTCGTATCATTACTAGTATACAGCAAAAAACAACATGAACAGCAACTTAAAATTGTACACATTCTGCTTTTTCTAGATTAACAATGCATCATGCAATCAAAAAGAATTTTGAACAGAAAACTTAAATTCTTAAATCAAGCAGGGTTGTTCACCAAGTAACTTCAACAATTTACATCATCTCTAACATCTTGTTGGCACTCTCAAATCCTAACAATGTTCATAGCAAAAAAGGATGAACATTATTACAGAAATCGATATTGTGCCAGGATAATAAATATCTTAGGGACTTACTTTACCAGAGCCAAGAGTGAAGACAAAAGGGATTGGTTCACCAGTTCCATCTTTATGGTCATATGTCGAATCAAATCTCCATCCTTGTTTTGCTGCCAACCTTCCATAGTAATGCACTGAAACCTTTTTCCCACCAAAATCAACAAAACTACTAATTAAGCTAAGCTGCTGATCGATCATCAATGGAATAAATTAACAAAAAATTAAGGTGAAAATGATGAGAAATGAGACCTGGTCACCGTCGACGGGGGAAACGACACCGGAACCGATGCGGAGGTCTAGGGCTTTGACGCCGCCGGAATTTGGGAGCTCAGAGAAATCGGCAATTGTGGATTTGGCCAGAGAAGAAGAATTTGAGAAGATGAATGTGCAGAGGGTGGAGGAGATGGTGGAAAGAGAAAAGAATCTTCTGGAAGACGAAGGAGATGGAGTTGCAGAGACGAAGCTGGTGTGTGGATATGGAGGAAATGAGGAAGGAAGGTGAGGAACACGAGGACATGGTGGGGATGCGCAGCACTGTATCATCATCTTGTTCACTCATCGAGCTAAAAATAAGGCCAAATAAATAATGGAGATAAAAATATTTAATTTTTAAAACTAACGCCGTCTGTGGGAATCGAACCCACGACCACGTGGTTAAAAGCCACGCGCTCTACCAGCTGAGCTAAGACGGCAACTGACAGAATTGGTCTTGTATTATATATATATAGATACTGTTTTAGATCTCCTTAAACTATTAAATCCATCCGGTCCTAAAATAAGTGTCATCCTTCATAATTAAAAAAAAAATTAGTTAGTATGATATATTTATTCTTTCATCACAATACAAGCTTATTTTGACGCTTAGTTTGAGTACCTTTATCCTAATAAATACTCATTCTTTGTATGAAGCATGATTCGAGTAGTACCAGGGACGGATGCATGTAGGCTTGTGTGGGGCTGTTGCCCCCAATGAATTTTTTATTTATAGTATTTACCTTTTTTTTTATATAAGTCCTTGCTTTTTCTTTTTTTCCATTTGCCCCCACAATCATTTTAAAACATTTTACTTTGCCCCATTAATATAAAAACTTTTATCACTGGCTCATCAACTTCTACCCATGTTCATTTTAAATTGAACTACCAATTAGAATTTTATTAGGCTTCTAATATACTTTTTGGATATTAATTTATTGTAATTTTAAACTTTATTCCATGTCATTTAGTATATCTTAGAAAATAGAAGTGTAAAAGATAATTATAGTCCATGAATGTTACATATTCAGTATTTAGACCTTTTTAATATATAGATAGTGAAGAGTTATTTGAGTTAAACTAAGCATGGAATTCATTAAAATTATTGTTCGACTCCAAAAAAATCATTAAAGACATGTGTAAAATTTTGAAGTTGTGTCATAATTTCATTAGTTGAATTGTTAGTCTAAACTAAATTTATAGTTAAAAATTTTGCCCCCACTAAAAAAATATTCTGGATCCGTCCCTGAGTAGTACTGAGAAAAAAAAGTGAGAGAGGTCAATAGACCCTTATTGAGCTTGGTATAAGCAACCTTATGATTTTGCACATATTTTTTTTAGACGACATCATGTTCCTTTAATCTTACAAATATCTTTAACTCACCAATCACTATGCATTTCACTCAGTAAATTCCATCTGCTTATACCAAACTTTTAATCTTACAAATATCTTTAACTCACCAATCACTATGCATTTCACTCCATAAATTCCATCTGCTTATACCAAACTTCAATTTGGTAGTTACAACCGTCTGAACAAGATTGAGCCCTCGTGCACTTTATATATCCCTTGGAGTTTATAACACTAAAAAGAACACACAATGTTCTACAGTATTATGTAATTAGCTACGTTGGGACAGTAGTAAATTAAAGGCATTGTTGCCGCCCATTTCTTTTCCCGCAAAATTCAGCTACGAACTAAAATTTGAATTTGCTACGGATGTCGTCGCAAACAAACTCGTCGCAGAGTTCATTCCATTAGACGGCGTTGTTTTACGCGAAGCAAAAGTTTTAGGGTTACGGTCTGCGACGGAAATCCCGTCGCAGATCCGTTGGTGATTGAAGACATAAAACCAAGCGCGCCTCCTTCTTCTCCATTTCTCTGAACAGCATCTAACCCTACCTCATTCTTTTCTCTCGGCGCCTAGGCGTATTCAGCCTCCAATCTCCGATTCTGGCCGGCCAAAGGTTAGTTTCAAGTCATTTTTGTGTTATTTAACACTTGTATGGTGTTTTGGGCTAACGATGCCGACATCAATTAGGTTATCGATCGCTGAATGGTCTTGCGACTATCTGTTCCGTTTGTTGCTGCCTCTCTTTTTTAGATTTTTTCTTAAATTGTGTTTCTTTTGGCTTTGAGCGCTTCAATTGCAAGCAAAGCACATTGATTATGCTCCCTGTTCTTTTAATTCTTAATTTTTTATATATAATTTTGTTACCTTCAACCAGGATTGGTGTTTCATATTTGTAATTGACCTTATGTTTGGATTTTTCACATTAAATTTAGGGTTTAGGTAATGAGTTCAATTGTTCTTTTAGAATGAGAAGAGATGAACCAATAGTTTTTTCTTTATATGGGCTGTTAGTTGGTGCAAGCTTTTGGAATGTGTTTGAGAATTAGCCAATGGAGAGGTAATTAATCACTGTATTGCTGGGCGTAAATCTCATGGGCTGGTCATTTTCCCTTTGCTACTCTATTTAGGTCTAAGCTGTCAATGTTAGGTGTGCAAGTTTTCGTAGTATCCATTGAAAGTTGATTTAGATTCAGTTGATTGAAGGTTTTAATTCATCTACGTTAAAATGGCTGTTTCTAAGTGTTCTGTAGTTATGCTAAAATAGCTACATCTTACTAATTCTTTTACTTTAGTATAGGAGCATATGCATATGTGTGTGTGTGTGTGTGTCTGCTTTAGTTGAACGCGTACACATCCTAGCCTCCATTATTTGCTGACCTGTTACTTTGTGCTTTATGTGAGAAAGTGAATCGGAGAGATTGAACTCATGTAAAGGTCATTTAACTCTCTAACTTGGTGCTCTGATGTTTTAAGTTATTCTTGATGTTTTAAGTTATTCTTTATGTTCGGTTAGTACTGGTTTTGTTTGTCTGATTACAAGCTTGTTCTCTTCTTATTCACACATGTATTCATCTCGTCATACTGTTTTCATTTTTGCTGTAGTTAGGTCATGGCAGATTTTTCATCTGCAAGTACAAAAGTTCCGAGAATGGTGAATAACCTTGCAGTTGATAATGATGCAAAACAAACTATGGAGGCTCTTCGAACTGAGCTACAGAAGATAAATATAAAGGAGAAGCTACCAGCTGTTGAGGAATTGAATAGTCAATCAGGTATGAGAAGTCTTACAAATAATGAATTTAAATTTGCTTTGATTTCAGCACTCTTTTCTCAGGTCATCAATTCTCTTTTGTTAGACTGTTAGTTTTGCGTTTTATCATCTTGTTTCAAAATATTATATCTGTAGAAAGTGTACATCAACTGTCTCCTACTAGGTTGATTCTTCTTATGAAATCCATATCTGTCTCCTTGCTTTTCCTTGTTTGCTATATTTTTCGTAATTGTATCATAATGTAACCGTCAGCATATGCTGAAACCAGTAAGATGCTTTCCAGCAGCATCTACTAGACCATCAGCATATGTTTCTCAGGTATAAGTCTAGGCAAATAAATGCCAAAATTAGAAGAAACCCTAGAATAAGAAGATGTCTTGGTGGCAGTTTTCCTTAAAAAATGACTAACGCTTTGTTTTAGCTCTGCCTAAAACTCTGTAGCTTAAGGACTAAAGAACTCCTAATTTAGATAAGTCCCGACGAGTTAAAGCACTACAAATAGTAAGAGGAAACTATGCAGTAAATAAGGAATTATAAATGAATAGAATGCTAGCTGACAACTAACACAGGTGTGTATAATTAGGACCGGGTCTTAAATGTTTTATCATGAATGTTAGCTTCTTTCTATCGACAAAAATATGCAAAAGCCACAAAAGGGCGTTTTAAGTTAGTGATTTGTCCCGGGTCCTCAATTGTCGAATCTACACAAAATTAAATTTAATAGGGCGTTTTAAGTTGAGCTCATGCTCACCGTTATTGACTTGAAAAATTCTGTCAAACCTTAGTTGGAATTTGTTTGTGTTTTGTTGTTCACATGTTATGCACTGGAATTTTTCTTGCCCAAATGCCTTTTGGTTGCTTGTGTTTAAATGTTTCCGCAAAATGAATGTATAAAAGGTTAAATTCTTAAGTCATTTTTCATAAAGAAATTTCTCTGTACTGTTCATGGTCTTATTTGGTTCCATCTTTTCCACATCAACTAGACAACTACACATACAGTAGCGGGTAAATATTTCTTGAATCCTACATTCTGTTTCTCATATATTGTTCATGTTTAGTTTGAAATAAGGTAATAAATTATGATCCACATTACTTTTTAAATGAGTGCTGTTTTACATGAGAGAGACAGTTTTGATATAATGTTGGTTAAGAATTGGTTAAGAATTGTAATATACTTTGTATCCCCCATCTATATTCAGAGCGCATCACCCGACAGGATGTGATGGACATTCTTGCCGAGCGCGATAGAGTTACTCTTGAGCGCATCCATTCCTTAAAGCAGTCCCTCAGTCGCCTCGAGCGCTACTTCCAGCAGCAGTATCCCCATCCTTCTCCTTCTCCAGATCATGACAAGTCCTAATGTATTTTGATTAGATGTTTTGTTTTGAAAATGATTAGATGTTTTTGTTTATGGATAGTATAACACAATTTTTATTACGTTTTATATTTGAATTTGAATACGTATATTTTAATATTAGTTCTGTTTGTTTTTAATTATTGTTCTATTTATTGTTTTTAATATAGAATAATCAGAATTAATAATATATAAAATTTAAATTATATATTAATTTTTAATTGAGATATTGGCGTCGCTGATCAATGACGGACTCGGACGCAAAAAGTCTGCGACGAGTCCAACAAATACGGACCAGTCCACGTAGTTAATTTGTTGCTGATTGAATCATTTACTAATTTTGGTCAATCGACTACGATAAATTTCGTAGTTTATCATTGTTTCTCTTGTAGTGAGAGTTAAAAAAAATGAAATTCCGTTTTCTCTTGATGTTAACCATTGTAGAATTAATTTTTCATAGGATTTCCTCCGATACAGGATTTCAATAAAAAAACATTCGTAAAGATTGAACAAAAGGGTGAACAAACAGTATAATTTTGCCAAGAAACCCCTAGATGCTGTCGGAGTCAAGAATCGTCAACGCGCTCCCTCCGATCCTAGAAACCTTCCAAAAAAACCTACACTTCCTAAATTTCTAATATTAAGAAATGGAAGAACAAAAAAGGGGTTTGAGTAGTGCTAAATAGGATTGCTCCTAATACAAAGAATGCTATTAAAAACATCTTCAAAAGGGTGGTTCACCAATGATTTAGGCAACTATCTCAGGTTTCCGCTCCATCACATGAAGGATGAGAATTTCCTATTTGTCACATAAAAGCTTTCATTTGCTGGTAGAATCACTCTCATTAAGTATGCGAACTCCTTCATTACAAACAAATACATGTCGTGTTTGTCTTTTTTCAAGCCCTTTTCCTAAAGCTCTGGATAAGCTAAAAAGAAACCTTATTTTTAAGGTTCTTCTGACTCAAAAGGGGAAATTCATTCTCTAAATTAGGACATTGGTGCTAAACTTAAGGAAATTAGTGAGCTTTATTTGTAAAAGTGAGCTGGAAAATATCCCGCTACTTGCTAAAATGTATTGGGAGTACGATTTTGAGGCTAATTCCACCTAGAAAGATATTCTTAAGGCTAAGTACAAAAGTCGGGTTAAGTTCAGGTTAGAGTCGATTATATAAGGAAGGGAACAATTGAGATTTGAACCTAAAGCTCAAGAAAGGAACAAGACTGGTTAATATACCACAAATGCATGACTTCAAAACACTTTACGAGCCTACAAGGATCTAATATCAACACTGTTTTTGTTGGATGTTAGATCCTTGGTCATTCCTTGAAACATTGTTTTTGTTTACACATGTTGGGCCATGTAGAATAGTAACAATAAAAGCTAGTTCTGATATATTTTCTCTAATCCTAGATTTATTTTCAACTCATCTTTGGCTAGAGCTGATGAGTTTACTCTTCTTAGATCTAGTTTGATAAAACTACTTGCTCCTGGAAGTAGTTATTGTTCATGTTTTGGACATTTTTGAAGTTAGTAGTTTGTTTAGCAAAACTCACCAACTTCTCGCCAAATTGAAGTTTGACATTTTTGAAAGTCAGATTTGTGCTCCTGCAACCAAGAAGGAGTTGCTCCTTTACCATGCTTCTATATGAAAAACCTAGTATACCAACCAATCAAATCAATTGTTATATTATTTAACAATTTTTTTTTTTAAATTTCAATGTCATTTTTGTGATATCACATTTTTGCATCTCCTTCAATTATGTATTTGTCAAACAGACTTTTAGTTTATCTTTTACCAAACACAACCTTCATTTTTATCTGAAAACTTCCAACTATTTTCAACAACTTCCAACTCTTTTATACATCAAGTAGAGTTTCCAAACAATCATTTACTCGTATCTTGACAAGCCTCCCATAACTTCCATTCCAATTTGTTGGGAGTTTTTTAATTCTTAGATCAAAGTCAGTATTCATAGGTAAGGGTTTTCTAGTTTTAATGCCAATGGTGCAAGCTTTGTGGCTAGAGATCATATTGAAGTTTGGTTAGTTGGGTCCTCAAGAAAGTTGGTACTTTTTTGAGTTGTGACTAAATTGAACCTACAACATTCGCGCATATGAGTGTGCTTTATCAATGAAAGCAGGGATAAGAACGCTTTAGTTTGCGAGGTTGTTACTCGGCTTATACATAAAGAAATGATATTTGAGATAAATTTTATAGACAAATTTCACACTTACATTTAAATCTATATTTTTTTTTCTTCGCACTTGCATGTGAGTTGTTTGAATTTGTCGTAAGTTAATGGGTCCGACAATGTTTTCTTTTCATTTTTGTTAGGAAAAAACAAATTTCATTAAGCTAAATCATCCAGCGACAACTGAGAAATCCCACATAATAATTAATATCATCCCCACACCTACGACCAGACATTTTCTGCGATAACGGGAGCAACCGAGTTCGCAGATCGTTGGACTATAAAGAAAACAACATATTATAACTCTAATAATACAAATTAAACCATCAACAACTAGGCTATACTCACTAGTCGTTTCAAATCCTGACTTAAAATTCAAATTAGTCTGAACGAATCACTCTCGAGGATAACCTTCCTCCAACCCGATTCCTTAACTCAAGATAAAGCCTCACGAGCAGCAATGGTCTCAACCATTTGTGAACCTGAAACGCTAATTGGTGGTCGACTGGTCGGGTAGCGTTTCGGGTTCACATATGGCTATATGGGCTGTACCCAAGCCTGTTGGAGCAGACCTGAGGCCCATCAAGCTCTCTCCTATCAATTTTCGCTGCTTCTGAAACTTCTAGTTCTTTCTCTCTGTCCCGAGAAACACACCTGTCGCCGCACTCTCTAACGTATAATTTCTGGTTCGTTGTCTCTTCTCTTTGCTTCTTTTCAGACAAAGCACGAACTCGAACCCTAGCTAAAACCGCTCTTCAAAATAATGGAATCAAACAAAGAGCAAATCGTGGACGTCAGGTCCGTCGTCGAAGCCGTTTCCTCCGACGTCTCCGATGCTCCTCTCTACCATGTCGAGAGCCTCTGTATGCGCTGCGGCGAAAACGTATGTATTCTTTGCATATGCGTTTATTATACAATTTTTTTTGTTTTTATTTTCGCTCTCTACATTGAGCTTCAAGGAAAAAGAATGGTGTTCTTCATTATGTAATTTGGAAATAGGCTTGAATTTGTATTGTATGCTTAATTAATTGTGAACAGGGGATCACAAGGTTTCTTCTGACTTTAATTCCGCACTTCAGACAGGTTGGCTCTTTTTACTCATAATTTTTATTCGGTTTTCTCTATTTTTTTTTTACTTTTCTTTACATGAAAGATCATCTGTTGTGTTAAGTAAGTTGGTTAATTTAATCCATTGAAGGTAAGGTTTTCTCTTAGTACTTGAATGTTGTCCTTGCAGGTTTTGTTATCAGCCTTTGATTGTCCACATTGTGGTGAGAGGTAAATAATTGATTCCCTCTATAACTTGAAATTCTTCTGTGATAATACATTATTTGTTCCTGAAATGGTTCAATTTGTTATTCATTTTTTGTTTATTTAATTTCTGTTATAGGAACAATGAGGTTCAGTTTGCTGGTGAGCTCCAACCCAGGGGGTGTTACTACAGTCTTAAGATCCCCTCAGGTGATCAGAAGGTTGTGTCTACTGGAATAAATCATGAAACAACTTTTTTTTAATGTTATTTTACATTTCTTAGCCTCTAAGCTATGTCCGTTCTCAGAAGTATAAGAAACTGCCCTCTATGAATATAAATTTGCTATTGATGTTGTTCTTTTCTGAACCAATTTGTTTTGGTTTTTGGATACTTTGTACTCAATCAAGTAGGATATTTATGTTTTTCTTTTTAGCAAAATGTGATTCTACCTTACCAGACTGACCAGTGTTCTTGTTGCAGATACTAAATCGCCAAGTAGTGAAGTCTGAGTTTGCTACTATTAAGGTAGTAAAACAGCGTATTCCTCTTTCTTTCTTTTCTTCTTGTATTATTTTTAGTGGAGAGTTTATAAAACCATATTAGATTTGATGTTCCAAAGTATGAGTGCTAAATATGCCCATCTGATATGTTTGCAGATTCCTGAACTAGATTTTGAGATTCCTCCTGAGGCTCAGCGTGGATCACTATCAACAGTAATTCATCCAGATTCTACCCTACCCATTATTTCTTAATTTCGTTAGTAGTTATTTCTACTAATCACTGTACAAATTTGAATTTCGAATAATTAAAAAAAATACCAGAACTAAATATAAAAGGATAGGAATAGCTGGACTCCTAACTTACCACCTATGATCTCTAGAACTAGTTACAAACATTGACTAGTTATTAAAATATCTGCGAATGAATCAGAACTTTCAATTTTTTCTCCAGTTTTTGTGTTTGAGAGCCATATTTTTTTTTAACTATACACCCATAGTTGTCTCCACTGTCTGTGGTATCCACGGACCACGGTGGAGCCCACTAGTTCGCTAGTCAAGCCAACATTTCCCCCTTCTTTTCCCATCAGTATGCATTGAGGGAGATACTAGCTTGTCTACATTGCCGCTCTCCCCACCTTCGTGGTCTCTTTTAGCTGTCTTATATCTGTTATACTTATTTAAGGTGGAAGGGATATTAATGCGTGCGGGTGATGAGTTGCAAGCCCTCCAAGAAGAACGCAGGGTAACATTTATCCATTGTCATTTAATATCAAACAGTATTATACTTAATTAGTACATTATACTAAACCTTATGGGTTTTGCAGAAAGTGGATCCTCAGACTGCTGAAGCAATAGATCAGTTTTTGTTGAAATTGAGAGCTTGTGCAACGGGGAGTTCACCCTTCACCTTCGTTCTGGATGACCCTGCTGGAAACAGCTTCGTTGAAAACCCGTAAGCATTAGTTTTTTCTACAC
>JAYMSZ010002209.1:0-12450 GCA_036897665.1 Pelargonium citronellum
ACGCCATGTAAAAGGACCTTTTATCCTTGCTGGCAACTCCAAAAGGAGGCAAAAGAAAATGGATGG
Source organism: Pelargonium citronellum (assembly GCA_036897665.1). Classification (NCBI taxonomy): domain Eukaryota; kingdom Viridiplantae; phylum Streptophyta; class Magnoliopsida; order Geraniales; family Geraniaceae; genus Pelargonium; species Pelargonium citronellum. The sequence goes on from JAYMSZ010002209.1 coordinate 67, forward strand.
TCGTTCCCGAACAAGCCCTAAAACTGCATGTGCCAGTGCCATTATTACACTCGCACACAACATTAGTCTAAATCCATCAAAAAAATTATATAATTAAAATTGGAAGGACAATTAAAATATTGTTCTACGTTTTCTTACTCTTACCGATTTGTTACAATTTTGAGTTAGATACTTCCTATTTCTTTCACCTTTCCATATATGCGTCAAATGCACTTATCAGTATTCTCACGAAAATCGACATTCGGGAAAATAAACTTTCCCGAGGCCAAACGACACCTATTAGGATCAAGTACAATGAAAAATAACTTCGTAGGCATGTCTTTGAATTGTGGGCATAATTACACCTTTGATAATGAAGTTCTTATTTTGTCTATGAAGAAAAGGTTGGAAGACCATTATCCAAGGGGACTTGGCCAAATTAAGAGCAAATTGGTTTATATCTTTGTGTATAACGAGGGAAAAAAAAATTATGAACTTTTTCCCCAACTTGATCTTGGTACCAGTCATGAAGCAAACTTTAAAAAACTGAAACATACAGCTTAGCCAAATTATGTTTTTTTTCTGCACAATCCATGTTCAAAACTCAGATGGGCTCATCGGATACAGAGATCACATGAACCCTGAATTGAGTGTTTGGCTCACTGCCTATGTATAAAACACTAGACAACTCAAGAGCAAGTATCGACTATCATTACTCACGACAAGGTTGTATAGTACATACCTATAACAACTCAGTCACAGATCCAGAATGAAAACAAACTACAAGTCTACAACCTTAACAATCCTCGGAATCTTGTATTATCACCACTTTTAAGAAGTGGGTGATAAAATATATACCCATAAACCTAAATTGTAATAGCAATATGTAGCCAGTGACATTCTAGAAAAGCTCCATCAACTGCTGCACCACATCTGCATTCAACAACTATCAAATTAAACCTGCTACAACACAAATCGACATCTATCTCAAGTCTCGTAACAAGATATCAAGCTCATCTGAGCATAAGTTACCTTGAAGAATGACGGGTGATGTTTGGAATTCCTGCCAGATATTCTGATAACAAGACAGATCCAGATTCAGGAATTTGGCAGCCAGATATGCAGCTCCAGCAGCAATATTGTGGGGCTTAAACTGAAGCCACAACGAGCTCCGAAGCCTACAAAACAACCAAACAAAAACAGAAACTTAGTAAATACCACATCAAAAACAATACCACCACCATTCAAAGAGGTGAAGATATAGATAAATAGCCAAACCATCCATTTGAGGGCATCATTAAAATGAGGAAACATCTCGTACAACTTGGCATACATTTGCCACGTACACAGAACATGCGCTTCAAAAGTACAAGAATAAGCATACAAGCATCCAATGAAAGCTACAAGGCAATGAAGTCAATATTTCCAGAAACTAACAGAATAAAAAACACTAAATAGGCAAGCTAGTTATTTTTCTTACCAACTAAAAAAGCAGCAAGCCACGTAGACTATTTTCCAAGAATCTCTGCAGAATTGTTGATAAGAGTACCACTACTATAGAAAACATGTTATATCCATTTAGAGAATATATCATCTCCAACGCCCAATTCTGCTGCAGGAGTTTTTTTTACCTCCCAAAACAAATGCAATCATTTGATAAAGCAAACAGGAAGAGTAGCAGCGCATTGCAAACATATTTTCTCACAGCAAATGCCAGTATCCTGTCTCTCAAAGGTCAAATCTGGATAGGCTTCTCAAAATGCATGCTTTCATGCTCAGAAAACATGAATATACTCCCACTTACAGAGTTCCATCCAAAATCCTCTTCCATGCAGGTCACACACAATTAAGAGTATACTGAATATTCTAACGAAATAAGACCATATGTCCATTATTGCATAAAAAATTAGTTTCAAGTAAATAAACATATAAATATATATATCTAAAAAGGGTCAGGCAATGTTACTTCAAAAAACAAAGGTCTGGCTAAAAAACCCATAGCACTGATGCCATAGTTCTATATTAATATGTTTTGTAACCACTTTAAACCACATGATTATGCTTTGTGGGTGAAATAAAATAACGGATACATAAGAAATAAAAATATATAACAAATTCTGGCTTTTGGTGCTACCATTAGATACAATGACTGAAAAAAGTTTGTATCCGTGACTATGGCGGTCTCATTAAGTAAAGATCAATCTTTATGACCCTATCATGTCACATATATTCAGTCTGCATAAAAAACTTGAATATATAGATGAGTGGCAATAAAATGCCTCTAGACAATGAAGGAACTTCAGATTATATCAGTTATCAAATGTCTGCCAACATGTCTCAAACTTACATAAATATGAAGCAATAGACTTGAAAAATATAAGTACACTTGTTGCTTGTTTGGTTAACATGTTTCGGGAAGGACTTTTGGTAAAAGGAACGTAAGAAAATTGGGTAAAAATTCTTTAGTTAAGATTATTCGGTACAAATTGACTAGAATGATTGGTAAATTGAGGAAATGAATAAAAATGGCATTATTGAAAATAATTCTTATTGAATGAAAAGCGAAGAAATCATGATAAGAATAATTATTAAATAGTTTTAATTGTAAATAAAATATATTTTACTAATTAAGTTTATTTTTCATATAACTTATTAGTTGAAAACCATGATTTATATATTAGTAATTTACCCAATTGGTCCCTTGAGGTCAAGTAACCACTTGCCCAACGAACACTCGGGAGGTCAAGTGGTTGTTTTCACTTGGTCCCTAAGGTCTCAATTTCGAGACTCGGTATTCGTACGCTTGCTTAAATGATGAATTAGTGATCCAAATCATATTATTTGTATTATATCAGTATGACAATTAGAAAGGGTCATTATATGTAATTCAAGTCTAAAAGTGGGTGTATTTGGCAAAAATAATTTTGTTAGTAAGTGAACATTAGGCAATTTGAAATCTACAAGTCAACATCAAAAGATATTGATTGGCTTCGTTCTAGGGCATTAAAATAGTATGGTATTGTAATTACAATTGAAAACTAGACCTATTAAAATAGAGGCTACATTCAGGGCCGTAAACAAACCGCTCGAGCTCGACTAGCTAAATATTTGGCTTGAGCTTGAGCCAAACTCAAACCTACGCTTAGACTCCTTTAACAAACGAGCTGAGTTGGATTTATGACCTATTTTTTTACCCATATATAGTATACTTTATGATTTCTTATATATTTGCTTCTCTTGAAAGTCTACATAAAAAGTGTTATAATCTTTATCTATAATTAATTGTATAGTTTTAATATTGAAACATTCTAAACTGATAATGATATAGGACATGTATTGTGTGTATTATTTATATAATGTTTGAATATATATGACATTCAAAACTAGTATTCATACTCATTGATATGTACTAACGATTTCTTTCAAATTATAATGAATTTTAAATCTATGATAAAATGGAAATGAGTCAAGCTCTAGCTTCACTATTTTTCACCAAGTCGAGCTTGATCCCAAATCCATATGCTCGTTCAAGAATATCAAGCTGAGCCGAGTCCATAGGCTCGAATGCCTCCATAAGAATACTTCATTGGGGAAAAAGCTTAATTTAGTTTAAAGAACAAGACTACAGCTGCCACCACTGCAGCTGCTGTAGTAGTAAATAGTACTAACCGTTGAGAAGTAATGCAAGAAGTTGTGTTAAATTTTGAAAAGAACCTACTACAGAAGCACTACTGCTGTGACTTTCTTATCTAGGTTCCTCGAGCATTAAATATGGGCAGGATGCATTATTTTGTGACATTTAGGGGTCAGGCCTTCCCAATTCTGATCCTAAATCCTTCAGAAGGAACAAAAGTCTAGTCTTAATTAATTTTCCCTAACCCCACATTCCCATACTACTCCCCGAATCTAGGAGCTGTCAAATTTGTACAAGCAAGTAAAAAGTTGATCATGAAATCCTGTAAGTCAACTCAAAGCTAACAACTTAGTTCACAGGCTAATTCTATCTTTGTTCATAACCACTAGCAAGGGCCATAATCATTCAATGTAAAATTCAGTCCTTACAACTATTCTGATCATATCAACAAATCAGCAAGACTTAGCCCCACAAAATGCTTAAACCACTAGAACAGCCAAATAGAAATCACCATGATCAAGTCATAAAAGAAAATTATAATATTTCCCCACAAGAAAGTATGGAATCATACAACAGACTACATAATAACTCTTTCTCATACTGCTAACTCTATCTCATACTGCTAACTCTATCTCATACATAGATGACTCAACTAGTGAGGAGAACAATTTCAAGGGTTAATTATTTATCATCTAATGTTGCATTAAATGCCTATAGCAGGTATACATCAACTATACCAGTTCATATACCAATAACAAATTTAGAGCAGGTATCAAATCAATTATAAAAATGTAGGAAAACAGGAGCATGATTCAGTGACCATAGACAACAAATGAAAAGATGTTCTACATAGAACACAATCCCTGAACCGAAACCCTTCATAACACGAACTATTATATCAGTATTACGCCGTAGTAGCAAACCCAAAGTAAAACCAACGAAAAAAGAAAAAAATGTTCAAACTTCCATGATGAGTGGAAAATTGATGGTTAGAAGTAAAATGAGTGACAAAGACATCAAAGGAATTCAATGTTCATAGCTGAATATTGTTATTTAATAGAAAACTAAAAAACGTACAACACATAGTAGATAGCTGAAATACATAATAGATTTTAATTTGATTCTTAAATGGGAAACAAGTTTATGAACAAAGACTTTCTGTGAAAATTCGATGAAAATGATGACAGTTCTGGTGAAAATCTTTGTATTAATATAATAACTTCGCAAGCTTTTTGCCTCAAAATGGAAAGGCACAGTTCTGGTGGAATTTGGGTGAGATATGATGACAATTGACTTTATTTCTTGGAAGCTGCATCCAGCAGCCTATGACTGCATGGATTCTGTTTGTCTGTTAACTGGGCATCCAAATGTGTGCAGGACCATGCATTCAGTCAGGTTTTTAAGATACCTATCTCCTAAAGGTGCAATTAAAATCACAAGCTATGGCCCAGAGCTTCTATTGGCAAAAGAAATGGGTGATCAGCAAGCACCTCACTCCCTGCCTGGTCATTCTCTTTCAGATCTGTTGGAAAGGCAGCCAGGCTTCCAACTTCACTAACTTTTAGAGTTGTTCAAAATCAAAAGTGAGAAGAAAAAATTATGATATGATCACTGGCCAGCTATGATCACGGATACGCTGGGATACCAAGAGTATTTGTATTAAATAAGTATCCAATACGGATACGCTCTAACACGCCTAAAAGCAATTGTGGATTTGGTTTTTGTTTGTGCGGCAGATGATAAATACGTTTGTTTCATATAAAAGGTATTTGGCGTCAACTTAAATTGTATTAGTTAGTTTGTCCTTCGATAGAATCCTACTTCTACACATATCTTTTTTTTGTTTTCATATATATATTTTGTATTATATACGTTTTTATAATTTATTTGGTTGCATCTAGAGTATATAGTTTAGTGTTATTCTAATATAAATATATTAGTTTAATTTTATTTCTAATTCATAGATTTTTATATTTAATATATAACTTTATTATGTTTACATATATATACAAAATATATAGATTTATGTTCTATATTTTTTAATATAACATATTGTAACGTATCGTATCCTAATCTTTAGAAAATTTAGGAATAGCTGTATCGTATTGTACGGTATCGCTTTTTCGTGTCCGTGCAACTTAGCTGGCCAGATAGTTCTTTGGCTATCTAAGATAGCCAATGAACAAAGTGGATGCATGTGGAAAGTTCATGGTAAAGACATTCACAGCACATCAGGAGTTCAACTTCATATCAAAACAAAACTTTTGATGAGCATATCAATCCGCCAGCTAAGAATATCATACAGGCCAGCATGCTAATCTTGTGTAGACCCTGCAATTATATGCCACGCCAAACAAATCAATATAACAAAACATATAAAGCGTGCAGACTAGTTGTTCTTAAAAGGAAAGAGGAAATGAAGAAACCAGTCCTCCTCTTTGATAACATTATGTACCTTCAAACATCAACAAATCCGCAATCTGATTGAGATTATAATACCATGCAGTCCAAAAATAAACAAAGAACAAACATCATTGCACACAACCAATTTTTATTTGTCATATTAACATTTTTACAACAGCTAATTGACTGGGTATACAAATAGAATAGCCTCACATGAAGATGGAGCAGGACCACAAAAAGCTAGGTAAAGCATAAATTTCATAGTAATTATACTAGCTGAATTTGATGTTAGCTATACCCGAAAAATCAACTAAAATATCCTGCTTGTAATTGATTCGAACTCCATCAAAATATAGCCAAATAAGTGAAAAGTTGGAGGTGTAGAACTTACCCTTCACTGACCAAGCTTAATGCCAGATTCACCAGAACAGTTCGTGATAGACCTAGTTTGTTAAGAATGGAGGTAAGGGGAACATATGGATGCTGAACACTAAGCTCAAAGTTGAGGGTAGTTAATATCATTTGCTCTGCCTCAATCACCCGCTCCCGATACTGCTCAAACCAATCCTGTTCAACAAAGAACTCCTGTTATACAAAATAACTGGTAAATAAATAAAAATCAACGAACAAAATTATTTCCATCTAAGTTCCAAGCAAATGCTCGACAAATTGAACCATACTAATTTGAAGATAAGCTGTTTATACAAGTGGTCTACACTCGTATATAAAAGTAAATTTGCTTGAATCACAATACACTCTATGCTACCATCCCAAATACAGCATCTCTACTGTAACTTAGACATCTTAAATCTAATAATCCAGCATTTTAAATTCATGCATTCACCCTTTGGCTTTCATAAAAAGGAAGGCCTGGTGCACAGCTCCCACATCATGGGGTGTGGGGAGGCTCATTGATATGCAATTGTGCATAGCCTTACCCCTTACAGAAAGTTTGTTTATCATATTCAAACTCATGATTCAAGTTCACAAGACAACAAACAAACCGCTGCACCAAAGGCCACCCTCTTCCCTTGTGTGTTTTCATGCAGAAGTGAAAAGAATGTTCAATAACTCACAATGGGGAGCAAATAGGACAAGAATGTGATATCCTGCTTGTGGTAAATTTCACAAGAAGCTCGCAGTACATTGTTCAAAGGACGTGCTGTCTCCTCAGACTTTGCCGCAAGAAAAAGAGCAGCTGTCGCGATCAACTGAAATAGAACCAGGTCATTAGTTTAGGCAGGAATATGGTACTGTTTTAACCAAATGCATCATTAAAAGACATATGAAAAGAGTACAAAACTTCATCCCAAATCATATATACAAAATGAAACAACATGAAAAATGTACCCAGAAAAAAAAAGTTCATCCAATGTATCTAAGTAAATTGTGGATCATTGATTCCTTTTTTTCTTTTTTTCCTTCTATGTGCACGAGCAGAGCAAAATCTGAAATTATAGGCAATGGTTCTGTGAATATGAAACCAGACTTGCATGAATATAGCATACTATTTACAAGCATAATTTTACTTGTAGAATGGAAAAGTTACCTAAGATCTTTGGCCAATATAAATCAACTGATACAATCTACCCAATATATGAAAACATGACAAATCTGGTGAGTGCTTGCCTTGCCAGTAACAAGAGTTAAAACTTCTATTTTTATAGTAAAGAAATATATTCTTCTCACTGTAAAGGTTCTTCATAACCAGAATCATACACCCATATTAGTTCTTTAGAGATGATGATTTCTCGAATAACAAGCACATTCCAAGATAAATGAGGAAATTTGCTTATCTAAGAAACAAAGACATGTCATCTGAGAATCAAAAGCACAAGACCCAAGAAACTCACAAATCTATCATGGCCAGCATGTGATCGTCGAACAAAGAACCGGTGACATAGAACCATGGCAGTGCCAATAGTGGTTTGTGGCCTGCAAGATACATAATAATATCTAATTACAATCATGCTAACTTAAAATCAATAACAAATAAAGATGAACTCTATCACCTTCGTATAAACCTGAACTCTTTCGGTAAATCCAGAACAAATGACTAAACTAACAACTATATATAACTGCTAAAGATCAAAAGATGAAGGCATAATGAGCTCACAACTCAAGCTGCATCCCAAGGTTTTGAAGAAAAGCACAATACGAGTACCGCAAATGTGCTTCACAAAATGCATCAATGCCATCTTTCCTAGAGGGAGAGCATCTCTCAATCTCATTCCTTGACATGAAGACAACCTCCTCATCATCTTCAAGTTGTGATCGGTCACGTTTGCAGCCGGTGAATGTAGACATACCAACATTTGATCTTGTAGGGGGTATGACTGGGTTGTTGCATGTTGATGGGGCACTTTCATATGTAATGGGTGGCAGATAATGCCTAGCACTCTCACCCCAAGTAGAAGCGGAAAATTTTCTCTTTTTGAAAGACGGTGGACCGTCAAACTTAACATAGGTAGAATTATTCAAAGGATCCCTACAATTTCTTGTAAAGTCATCAAAGTTGTTATAATTCTTCAAATGAAAATTGTTCATGTTTGTGCCCCTGTTTCCATTTGAGTGGTCTGTTCTGCTAGAAGATGGCCAATAGTCGTCATGCAAAGTGCCTCCATGCGAGCGGTAAGTCTGTGCCATAGACATTTCTCCTAATACAATACAAAAGAAGTAAATTTGCATTAATTATAAATTTTCCATAATAGTATTGATTTCATTTTACATAGAAATCATCTATGCTAACAAAGAAATAGGGAGTTGATGACAAATTGTAGAATTGATGAGAAAATAAACCGTTCACCATATCTTTATAGTAAAAATTAAAGATTTAGAAAAGAAAATGATTATGTCGAATCTTATTTAACTTTTTGCCCCGATGTCTATTTAAAGACACTAAATTTTAACTGCATTGAATAACAAACCATATATGGATTGTTTATGTGGATAAATAATTGAACCATTTCAAACTCAGCTCCTAACGGAAATTATGTAGGATTAAAGTTTATTTGATGGGGCTTTGTTCAAATTAAATTCTTTCAGGGAAGAATTTGGGATAACAACCTTCCCTCAGCCATATCAAATTCATTCATATTAGCAATTTACGAGAATTCGGCACTTTTGAATGATGAAATAAAACACAACTCAAAATTGCCCAAATCTATTGATTTCAAATTAAAAATTATGAAAGCATGATCAGGGAAAATAAAAAGAGATGCAAATACTAGATCTGCTCAAACAAGACACCGAAAATCTGTTGATTTGCATCTCGCAAAAGAATTTAAATCAAAATCATAAGTATTAATATATTCTGGGGGAAAATAACTCTAATTAGAGGGGGAAAAAAAAACTTTACGAACCAAGCAAGAGCTAAAAGAGGGGCAGAATCCAAAACAAGAACTTCAAAAAAAACGTCCAATTAACTCATGGAATCGCAAGAAATGGTGAGCTGCAACAATTAAACAATAGCAAAGAGACATAATTTACCTGAGCAGTAAGAGGATCTGATAAATAGGCGATTCTGTTGATGAGAATCGATGGAAATTAAGATGGGGTTTAGGGTTAACAGGTCTACAAAGAAGAGAAGTGAAGGATATATAATAGTATACGATATGGGGCAGAGCGAGAAATATCATTCGGTTTCGGTTCTCTTGGGTGAGACAGCGCAATCCAGTTTATTATTTGAAATCTTCATTTTAAAAATAAATAAAAAATTAAAAGGCAAATTTATTATCCAAAATTCCGAATATTGGTATTCAATCTTTTCCTATATCTAATTTAGTACCCAAAATATTATTTTGAATCTGATTTGGTGTCAACCGTTAACTGTCGTTAACAGGGCAGGTGACCTACTCTTCAGCATACTCATGCTGACTAGCAAGACTTCAGTTTACACCAAACTTCTAACTCGCGTCTCCAGTTCGCAGAATTAATCTCTGGCAACAGTGCTAAAAACTTGGCAACAACTTTGTCCGTGTCAAAGATCGACACTCGCTCAGAAAGTGTACCGTTGCCGTGCAAATAATATAGGACTCAAGTGAGTCCGAGTTATCGAATTCACATGGACTAAGGTAAATTACGGGATAGCTAATTTGGATTCTAAAGACGATCTATTCTAGAAAGCGGTAAACAATATTTTGTGATGAAAAGAACGAGTAAAGTAAATAAACATAAATATAGATATATACAATGATCCAAAGAGATAAAAAGATAAAGTGTTTTGCATCGTGGTGGTGGAAAAGTGCGATTGATTGGGTACAATGAAATAATAATTAAATTGGAATCTATCTAGGTGTTATGTCCTGCATTGTTATCCAAGTTTGCGCTTATACTCGAAAGTTTGTGGTCAGGCCCTTACTGAGATTTAAGATGAATACGTCGGTCTCCTTCGATCCACACGTAATTGTGCCTCCAGTAGGGGTGTAATCGAGTCGAATCAAGTCTAAAATTGGCAGGGCTCAGCTCGGCTCGACATGTTTGTACTCAGCTCAAGTTCGACTCGAGCTCGACTCGGTAATATATAGTTAAGTTCGAGCTCAACTTGACTCGGCTCGGTTGACTCGTTGACAATTTATCATAAATTTAAAATTATTAAAATTTAAAGAAAAATTATTATCACATGTCAATAAGTATAAATTACTACTTATAACATTATATATATCTAAAAATTATGCAAATAATACTTGTGCACACACAATATTATATGACTAAAACATTAGATTTTAAAACGTTCATTCATACAAGACAAAATATAGGGTTCCGTCTTCTCTCTCTAGAAGGGTGCTCTAGAGTTTAGGTTTTCTAGGGTTTTGGTAGGGAAACAAGTGACTGTCTCCCATTAGGGGTGGTGTCGGTAAGTAGGGTTGCGGGTAACATAATAAGGATGTGGAGAGGTGGAGAGGTGGAGGGTGGCGGCTAGGAGGCTATATAAAGATTGGGTGGGAGAAGGGTAGAGATAGGGATAAGAAAAGAGTGGTTGTGAGGAATTAATTCAAGCTTTTTGTGTTTGTATCATGGTGAGGGGTGAGAGCAATGGCGAGGCAGTGGGGGAAGGGAGGAAGGATGGAGAGATGGGGTCGGGTTTAACTGGGATGGGATCAGGTCAGAGGAGGGTGGTGACGACTGGCAGAGAATAGCCGAGGGGGTTGGGATGGGGGTCGAGGAAGTTAGTGATGGGGTTGCATGGAGGCGAAGGAGGGAGGAACATGGATAAGGGATTGGGTAGTAAGGGATGGACGGATATTGAGGAGGTCACGGGTAGGGTTAATGGTTTGGCCATGGAGGATGAAGAGGTGGTGCTAAAATACGGGGGACCGGTGGCTGATGGAGCCAACGGAGGTGATGAGGTCTATTACTTAGTGGGACGTTTCCTTTCGGAAGCACCCATAGACTTTATCAACATGCAACAAAAAAAGGAGTTATGGCAAAGGAACTATTTGCTCCTTCTCTAAGTCGATCAAAATTTTCAAGGTATTTGTTTGAATTCTATGATGAAGAAGATGCAGAAAGAGTGGACAGACAAAGATCGTGGACCTATAACGGCAAGACACTGATCTTGGAGCGGTTAAAAGCGGGAGATAACCCATATGAGATGGAGCTGAATAATTTATCCATTTGGGTGCAAGAAAGGGGTATCCTGATGAGATACATGTCAGAAAAGGGTCTGCATGGATTTGGGCAATGTTGTGAGATGTTTTATTGAATCGAACCCCAATAATTTCGGAGGGCGGTGGGGTTCATATGCACGATTTCGAGTTCTTTTGGATGTATAGATTTCGATAAGGGCTAGGATGGAGGTGGCTCAACCAGGAAGTCACATAATATATTTTCAGTATGAACGTCTTCCCACGTTATGTTATTATTGTGGTCGTCTGGGACATACTGAGAAAGAGTGTGTTCGAGCCAAGGCAGTTTCGAATTTAGGTGTAGAAAGAGTGTATGGGACGATCTTGGTCGCGCCAAAAGGGAAAAGGACCGGTATAGGGGCACAATGGGTCCGGACCGGGGCTAATCAACCATGGGATGAGGAGGAGGCGTCGGTCGATGACTCGGGTTCACCTGCTCTCTAAGAAGCTCAGGAGACCGAACAAAGGGTGGTGACGGTCTTCAAGAGGAAAAGAGGAGCTGCTACGGAGGAGGAAGGCCGACCAAAAAACGGGGTCGGTGCGGGTTCAGATGGTCGGACCCGCTTGGAGTGAAGGGGTTGTTGGGTGGCTCCCGTGATAAGATCAGGTTGCAGAGTCATTATAGTTTTATCGGTTTGATCCACTTTAAAGTCTGTCTTTGTTCGGCATTAGTTGGACAGGCTGGGGGAGGGCTTGCCTAGTACTCCCGACTTGCGGATTCGGGTAACACCCATCCATATC
>JAYMSZ010002210.1:0-12449 GCA_036897665.1 Pelargonium citronellum
TAAGCCAGGGTGAATGCATATATAGGTAAACGACAAGCAACAAAAAAATAATAATAAAATTTAAGAAAACGTATCCATATTGTTTCCATTTCCCACACCACAAACAATCTAGAAAAATAAATAAAAACAGATTGTTTAAGCACCAGTAGCTAATTAGATAATCAGTGAGTAACAAACGAGGCATATCTTGGCGACAAAAGCGGAAGCAGATACGAGAAGGAGAGAAAAAAGGTAACAGAAGGTGGTGCTGTTTACCGATCGATCATAAAAACGTTAGCTTTAATGATTGATTACATTACTGCACAGTGCACAGAACAAAGAAGCTCAAGAGGTGGAGTGGCTGCGCCGTTAATCACTAGGTTTTCTGATTATCCCCTCTAAACCCTATTCCTCCATTAACCCTCTTTCTTCTTCTTCTTCTTCTTCTTGCTTGTTTGCTTGCTTGCTTGCTTGCTCTCTAAGTTTCTCTTTCCCTGATCGATCTGTTTTGTTTTGTTTTGTTCTGTTATCTATGCGCGACGTAGAGCAATGGGTGACTACCTGAGCAGTGACGATGACTACTACTATCTCGGCTACGACGATGAAGAAGAAGAAGACGCCGACGATCGCCTCTATTTGGATGGGTTTCAGGATATTGAGAACGAGCTTCCCTGGACTAGTTCCGGTGGTCCATCTATTAAGGTCAGGTGGTTTTTTCTTTTTCTTTCGAATTTGGGCGAGATTTCTTTTAACCGTTGAGTGGTGGCTGAGATAATGGTGGAAAACTGGAAATGATTGAGTTCTCTCTTCTTAGCAGTATTATTAGCTCAGGCCTTTGTCTCTGAGCATTTTATTTGTTGTATTTTGCTGCATTTTTACAGTTGTTTATCTGTGAGATTGGTTGGTGTAGCTTAGGCATTTGTTTAAATTATTATCTTTGATGATATGGGAAAATAAATGCAACTATAGAAATCTTCAGTTATGATCTATGATGATATATAGGGTGAATGATGCAGCTAAGTATGTTAAAATTGATCATGTTACGATGCTGAGAACAATAGGAATGCTGTCTTGAATTGAATATATGATCAGTGACATTTTTAGTGTGTAGCCTTCTAGATCAAGTATTTAAATAGTATACACTATATAAAGTAATCCATATGTAGCATTAATGGGTCCTTATTTTTACCTGGTTCTCTCTAGTTCCAGCAGTTATGTGCTAATTTGTGCAAACAGTCCAGGGTTTTCAGAGCCCCTTTTCTTGACTTCATTTTGTAATTGTTATGTCTGTTTGTGACATTTTTGGCCTTGCAGGTAATCACAAAAGAATCTCTCTTGGTAGCTCAGGTAAAACTTCTTATGCAACTGTCCTCTATTTGTTCTGGTGTTATTTCATATCTTTGTCGCAAAGTTTTCAGTTGTGCTGGATAAAAAATGGTATCAAATGATGTATTATGCAGAGACGAGATTTGCAACAAGTGATGGACTTGCTGTCCTTGAAGGAACACCATGCACGAACTTTGCTCATTCATTACCGTTGGGATGTTGAAAAGGTAATTGCAGTGCTTGTTGAGGATGGGAAAGATAAGTTGTATGCTGAAGCAGGTGTGAAAGTTGAATCTGATAATCTTTTTTCAACACACTCATCTTCCATGGTTATGTGCCATATTTGCATGGATGATGTACCTAGCGAAGAGGTGACAGCTATGGATTGTGGTCACTACTTCTGTAACAGTTGTAAGCACTCTGTTCTTATCTTTTATCTTCCATCTCTTAGCTTTGCGTTCCTTAAATCTCTAATGCTCCTTCTATTTTCATCATATTAGTATGGCTGATAAAATGTATAAACTTTATAATATAATCCATACCTATTAATTGTGTAATAACAAAAACAAAAATTGAAAGGTCAGCATTACTTATTGTACAATCATTCAAAACTCAATCAATTTGTACATGACATTGCAATTGGTCTTTGAAAAGCACATACTGAATATGTGATTCACTTTACATTTGTCAGTATTAGGAGGAACTGAGGCTACTGAGCTTTGACATGAGCATTTAATTGGGTCCCAATTTTTTACGTAGATGAAATGGAAACTGGACTATATGTTATATTCCTTCTGACAATATTGACAAAATTGCTTGTGATTCTAAATTTATCTGTATTAATCTTTGTTTTTGAATATCTAAAATAACCATGATGGATAGCTGGACCTGGCTTTGGCTAATCAGAATTTGTACTAGAAACACTCCAACTATTAACCAAAATTTTGATTAGAAAAGAAACCAGGTACTGAGGGCTTTTTATATTTCGCACAAGAATGCAAGAAAGTTATTGCATCCTTATAAATTTGGATGTGGAAGGTTAATAAACTCATTCTGGACAATTGTTATAAATACTTTCACCACCCTATCCCTTATTTTATGTCTATGTTGTGCTAGTTTGTATATGTAGTTTACTATCCATACGAAGAAGATTTTCAAGTTTTTCTATGTTTACTATAATCGGCTTCTTATCCTTGTGCTTAGGTTGGACAGAGCATTTCATTGTGAAGATTAATGAGGGTCAGAGTAGGCGCATTAAGTGCATGGCACACAGGTGCAATGCTATCTGTGATGAAGCAAAAGTAGGACATCTAGTCAGTGCAAAGGATCCTGGTCTTGCAGAGAAATTTGATCGTTTTATTTTGGAATCGTATATTGAAGATAATAAAATGGTCAAGTGGTGCCCTAGCATTCCCCATTGTGGGAATGCAATACGTGTCGAGGATGATGAATTTTGTGAGGTTGAATGTGCTTGTGGTCTACAATTCTGTTTTAATTGCTCATCTGAAGCACACTCACCTTGTTCGTGCTTAATGTGGGAACTTTGGAGCAAGAAATGCCGAGATGAATCAGAGACAGTTAATTGGATGACAGTCCACACCCAACCATGTCCAAAATGTCACAAGTCAGTTGAAAAGAATGGAGGATGCAACCTAGTAGTTTGTGTTTGTGGACAAGCATTCTGGTACATATCTCTGTCTTTTGCATTTTGTAGCTTGCACAGTCATCACCAGACTTTTGACCATTACCTGCATTCAATATTTCATAATTCACATGCCAAAGAATTAGCTCTTCATAAACCTTTTTCTTTCTTCTTATGCTAGGCAACTAATCAAACTCTTAATTCTGAATAAGTTGTATGGCTCCCTGTGCTCCTTCATCATGTTGTTGTCTTAATTATGTTTGCTTTTAGTCTAATATTTGTCTAATTAAATGTCTTGGTTGAATGCTTTCTTCTTCTTGTGTAGAATGATATTTGCATTTTAAAACTTGATTATATTGGTGATACTAAGCTGGGTAATTTATTGTATAATGGTTTCCTTTGTCTTACGATTAATTGCCTTTATATCTGGTCCCCTTAATTTTTGTCACCGCTAATTATTAAAACCATTAAGCATTGTACGGCAATATGGTAAAATAATTGGCAGTGAGATACGAGAAGTTGATATTGAGCTGTTAAGCTGATGGTTTACTATACCTTATTATTATGAGTTGAACTTGGTCTTTCATATGCACATATTATTTATATTTTGAACTTTGGTTTTTCATATGCACATATTATTTATGATTTGAATCTTGGTTTTTCATATGCATGTTTCTTTATCTCAATCAGAATGCCACTTCTTTTGGGTCCTACTGTAGTACATCAGTTAACAATGCATTTAATGGCTTAACAAATTTGTTATTATAATGCTTATGAGAACTTAGAAGAGTGTGCTATGTGAGTACTTGAAGTGGGATGGAGAGGTAACTTACCATGAATAAAACAGCAGAACTGTAAAAACCCCATATGTAATTTGAAATTAGTCATGTCTTTTAATGAGCTGTAACATTGACTCGTGTGATTTGCTGATCCTATTAGTCAATGCTAGAAATACAAATTGCTTGGTTTCGGTAATCATGATGAGACTACAGTGAAATGCTTGGGCTTCAGTTCATGTCACTTTGGAGCTCTGTCATTTTGAGTCAGTTCCTCGGAGTTTGTTCCTTGGAGCAGCTGGTAGTTACGTGTTATAGTGCAGAATTTGTGATTGCATTTCGTACTGCTGGTGAACATACTGGTGTGATATGCTGTATACATGTTTCAAATTGCGTAATAAGTTGGAAATAAATATTATTGGCTCTTTCAGTATTCCTATGTCATCTACACCGAATGCTCAGTGGATTAGTTTCTGTTTCTTATATTTCCTTTTCATCTGTTGTATGCTAAAAAGAAATTGATGTAAATTTCTCCCTGTTTGTAGTTGGCTCTGTGGTGGTGCTACTGGTAAGGAACACACATACACGTATATCAGTGGTCACAGTTGTGGGCGATACAAAGAAGATCACGAGAAGAAAGCTGCACACGCGAAGAGGGAGCTTAAACGTTACATTCATTACCACAACAGATATAAAGCTCATACAGATTCTCTGAAGCTTGAGTCTAAGTTGAAGGAAATCATACAGGAGAAGATATCCAAATTGGAAGAAAGGGAATCGGCATTTAAGGATTTCAGTTGGGTTTCAAATGGACTGTATAGACTCTTCAGATCAAGGCGAGTTCTTTCTTATTCTTACCCATTTGCATATTTCATGTTTGGTGATGACCTATCCAAAAATGAAATGACAAAGGAAGAAAGGGAGAATAAACAACTTTTGTTTGAGGACCAGCAGCAGCAGCTTGAGGCAAATGTTGAGAAGCTCTCTTTGCTTTTGGAGGAGCCATTCAGTGGGTACACTGAAGATAGAGTTCAGGACTTAAGACTGAAGATTATTAGTCTTTCAGTGGTTACGGATAAGTGCTGCCAAAAACTGTAGGTTTCTCTCTCTCTCTCTCTCTCTCTCACACACACACACACACACACAGCACTCTTGTTGTGTAATCAGAAATTGCTTGGAAAATAAATTGAAAATTCTTAGAATCCTAGCCTAAACATCTAGAGCTGAGGTCACTCTTGGATTCTTTAGTACATGTGGAGTGTGATTAGAAACAGGAACAAATTAATGTCATATGTTTTGAAGTTACAATCACTTCTGTTTCATGTGTTGTCTTGACTCACTTTGTTCTTGTGCATCTAAATTTTTTATATTTCACATGCAGGTATGAATGCATTGACAATGATTTGTTAGGTCCTCTCCAGCGAGTAACACATATCATTGCTCCTTACAAGTCAAAGGGCGTGGAGAAGGCATCGGAACTGTCTGTTTTTAGGGACAACAGTACCTATAATGCTGAAAAGATCCCTAGCACTGATGGTATAGGTATTGAAATTATTTCAAGCCAACTGTACGTTTATGTTGTCCGTCATATATTTTGTCTACAAGTCATTTATGATTGCCTTATGTTTGTTATAGGTTTAGTGGAAGCAAATTTGAAGAGAAATTAAATGAAGACTCCTGTCAACTGCTAATGACTTGTGCATAAACATACATATAGGGAGGATAATGGGAAAATAACCTCATTGATCTCAAGTTCTCAACTTGCCAGCAGATGTAAGATCTGATTCATTTACATGGGCTAACTTGTAGTGAAGATGCAAAAATGGCGGTGAAAACCGAATCCCCAGTCTGAAATATTTGTGGCCTTGGTAGTTTCACTTGTCCATTGCATCTTTAGGTCTTATTTATATCATCTTTGCCATCCACATTATAGCTGATGGTGAGATTTCTATATGCAGGAAAACTTGTATATACTCAGTTCAATAACATAGAGTATCGCACTGTTAATATATATATATGCTCGATCAGTTGCTAGTATTGTTTTAAGATCCGTCGCATTGAATCACAATATGTAATGTAAAAACATAATCAAGCCAAGTATTTTCACAAATTCAAGTTCAAACTTGGTTCTGTCATTTTTATGCATAAATATATAGTTAAAGTCTTCGGGATGTCCTCGACGTACGCAGTCTTCTACTGAAGTTTTATTCACAAATTTAATGTAAATTGACACTAAACATACTATATTGTATCTAATAATTTCACATGAATGCTACAAATTAATGTGCTTTGCTGTGATTGTGATTGTGATTGTGATGAGAAATATGTTAGGTAAAAAAAGAGAGTATATTTTGAATTACATTAAATAAGAAAATGGCCTGTGATTGGGAGTGTATCAAATCTGAGAAAATCAGACTCGAACTCAACTATCTCCTCCTTAAACTAAGCAATGCTCTACGGAGCTCGTAACTTCGTGCCAAAAAAAATCCAACTCCAGATCACAAGTTAACAGTCCAGTCTATTCCAGCTTCGCATCTTCCATTTCCCCAATTTCGTGACAAAAAAATTAAACAAAGTCTGTGCCTTTAATCCCATTTCCAGTCTTCCTCTAAATCCCTCCTCCATGTTGTCCAACAACATATCAATCTCGGTCTCTGACGATGACTCCGACGACCTCGGTCGGATGCGAGCCCGGGCCCGCAGAAAGCGCAAGAAATCCAGCCACCGATTTAGGAACGATCTTACTCGCCGAGTTGTTAGGAAGCTCGTGCGATGGTGGCCGATCCTCGTCTTTGCTCCGGCCCTAGCATTGCTTCTTTTCGAGGTCTCCAGGATCGGCACGAAACCCACTGTGGTCGGGACTGCGGGTCTCAGTTCCGTCAAGAAACCGACTCTGGGGAACACATCGGACGGGAATTTGAATCGGCTGGATCCCAGGACTCGGGTGATTGCTGGTGTAAGGCAACGTAAGTTTGATTTGGAACTTGTTGTTGAGAATGTGGAGGAATTTTTTATTATAAAAAAACTATTTTTAATTTCTGGAACTTAACCTAAATTGTCTCATTTGGTTTCTGAGTCAATTAGTTGCAATGTGAAGTGGGATTTGTTTTGCTTATGTATAGAGATTGTTTTAGAAATTACTTCACTTATGCTACCAGTTTTGGAATAGCTGTTCTGTGTTAGTTGGTTTGATTATGCTTCAAAGATCCATACTATATTCGGCATTTTATGTGTAAGTCACATTTGGATCGGGTTTTGGATATGAGTCAGTTGTCTACCAGATGAAAGCCCCCAAAATCCTTCCAAAGGGAGAAAACAATCATTAAGCCCTATACTTTTTTTCTGTTCTTGTGTGGTCTTCTGATCCTACTTTCTGCCATCTTTTGCAAAACTCCTTCCAACACCCAACCTAAGTAAGCCGGTATCTCTTCGAGGATGAAATTTTCTCTTCCATTGACGATAAATGCAACCTTGAATGTCTTTGAACTGTGCCCTTTCCCTCAAGTGGAAGAAGGCATGTTATTTCTGGATGTTCGGAAGCATCCTATATGATGAGTATGAGTATCAGAGTATGCATTTTTGTTTTAGCTGTCAGAGATTATAAGGTTTTGGTCGTTGTATGTTTTAAATTGTCAGCATAGGATCTCTGTCCGTGATAAATGTATCCTTATAGGATCATGACCTTTACGTTTACAGTTTACCGTCTTCAAACCGTGGAGTGTTTCATTGTCGGACTTTACTAGGGTTCAATTATTCACAATTACCTCAAATAGATGTTGTGGACAATAGGTCATACCGAAGATGAGAAGACATTGAGGCTACTTAAATTTAGCAGAAGAAAACTGTTGTTTGCCTGAGAATTAACTGCAGAAGGAAAAATAGGATTTATAGACAGTTGAATTGCTTTATTTTCCACATGTTTCAGTTGTATGAATTGTTAATGTTACTGATCTTTTTTTTGTACCTATATTAGCTGACATTCTGTGGACATTGATATCAGTCATTCTATGATACATTGTTTGTGGATTCTGTCAGGTTGCTTGAAGCTCCTAACTCCTGAAGAACTTCAGCATCTGGATATTCCTTTGGATAAAGAGCCTCTCAGTCCTATAAAAAAAGTGCTATACATATCTGAGAATGATACTCCATATGTTGGAGGAAATGCTACCATCTCTCAACAACATGGAGAACCCACAAGGTTTAATTTATTTACAGGAAACCAAACCTTTGATCAAAGAGAAAAGAGTTTTAAGGTACAAGCTCCTTCATACTATCTTTGTCCCATTACTGTATAATCGTGGATACTGTCTTGTTAAATTTCAAATGCCACTTAAATTTATTCATTTATGCAACTTTTCTTTTGGAACTTGGAAGTAGTAGAGCCTTTTATGTTAGTTCTTGCTCAATGCTGCCAAAATTTTGATGCTTGCAGGTGAATGAAACTCCTCTAGTTCATTGTGGTTTTTACAGTGAAAATGGCGGATTCAAGATATCTGATGAGGATAAGGAATACATGCAAACTTGTGAAGTTGTTGTCTCTACTTGTACATTTGGCGGTGGAGATGATCTTTATCAACCTATTGGAATGTCAGAGGCATCACTTAAAAAGGTCAGAATCTATGGTGGAGAAAGTTTACTTGCTGGCTTACAAGTGAACTATTTTTGTGTTCATAATATTCTTTTTGATGTAGGTCTGCTATGTTGCTTTCTGGGATGAAATCACTCTATCGACGCAAGAATCACAAGGGCGTAGAATTGGCGGTGACCGATTTATTGGAAAATGGCGCATCATAGTTGTTAAAAACCTCCCTTTCACAGATCAAAGGTTGAATGGTAAAATCCCTAAGGTACAAAAGTTGTCCATAGCTTCTTATTGTTTTCCAACTTGTTTTTTTTTTTTTGAGACATTTTGTTTCTGAAGTTATTACATGCAGCTATAGCTCATTCTACTTTAATCTGTTGTCATCGCATTGTCCTATATCATTTCTTTTGTTAGTTGGTAAAAAATTTTCATTTGTGCAGATTCCTGAGTGCAATATGTATGAATTTAGTTTCTATTGCTGTTTACTTATTGTTAGCCTTCCAAATAAGTTAAACCTGTTACAACTGGACTTGTATTTCCTCTGCATCAGTAAACATTGAAGTCATGTTTGATCAATTGAATCTCCCAAAATAATATAATTCATTGCCAAAAATCATCTGAGAAACAGAGTAGAACACAAATGGCTGGAATATTTCGTAATAGTATGAATATGTACAAGTATATCAAGTGTGTACATTATTAGTTTATTACACCCTGTGGTAACTTGTATATTGTGATATTTTTTAACTAAGACAAGCTATATGTTAACTTTTCAAATAGTTTGTTAAGGATGATCAGTTTGTTAAGAAAGAGTGCCACAATTTTTCTCCTCTTGATGGATGTTTGATTTGTTTGTATTTGTCAATGTAGATGTCTTTTTCGCTTGGAATTTAAGTTGCAAATGCTGATAAAAACTTGATGAAAAATGTTTTAGAAAACCAGCCTTGTCATAATGATGCACAAAACCTTTTTTTCTTTTTTGGAATATCATAATTCACAAACTAAATGTGTGACTTTAAAGGAACACAGTAGGTTCTATTACAAACACCAGATAGTGTACTCTGGCCGTTAGAACTATTACTGGATTTCCAAGTGCAATATACATTCTATGACTTAGTGACGTGTCAAATAAGTTAAAGATGTGGTGCTTGGATTTTGACGTGTCAGCAAATCCATGGAAATCTTGTTTGGTTAGTTAGATCTCTGAAAATGAGATCATTGATTGAAAAAGAAATAATGAAAGAACAAATGAGGCATAAAGTAGAAATCAAATGGGTGGACATATTTTTCAACAATTTTTCACACCCTGAAGCAAACTTGCATTCTTCTACATGTGTGCCTGTAAACAGTGGAAGACGTCCTTGAGAGACAAAACTGAAGTGTTTCCTTGAGCATCATTGTCATATCCACAGTATCATGTGTGTTTGCATTATTCCTTTGCTCAGCTATATGATATAGTGTTCATATACTGTTTGGTTCTCATGAATTGAATATTCTATACGTATGCTTGGCAGCTAAAATATACTGAACTTTTGTGAGACTTTAACTATCTCTTATGTGATCAGATGTTGAGTCACCGTCTCTTTCCTCATGCCAAGTACTCTATATGGGTAGACTCAAAGTCTCAGTTTAGAAGGGACCCTTTGGGTGTGCTGGAAGCCCTTCTATGGCGTTCAAAGTCTGTACTAGCAATCTCAGAACACGGAGCTCGCAGTAGTGTGTATGATGAGGCTAAGGCTGTTGTGAAGAAAAACAAAGCTACCCCAGAAGAAGTTGAGGTGCAGTTGACTCAATACCGCAAAGATGGCCTCCCTGAGGACAAGAGATTTAATGGGAAGAAAGGTATGTTTTCTTTATTTCTGATCTTGACATCCTCAGATTTGTGAATGATTTAAAGGCTCCAAAGGTATTTTAATGAACTTTGTCCTCTTTTTTCCCTACCCTTTCTCTCTTTTGTGGGGTAAGCAAATTAGAAGGAACGCAGAAAACTTCCTTCCACCATAGGCTAGCAATGTACTTGTTTATGATTTCATTGACGGGTTGTTTTAGCTAAACATTAAGACTTTTGACTCGTGCAGCATTGTCGGAAGCTTCTGTCATAGTGAGGAAGCATACACCAATAACGAATCTGTTCATGTGCCTGTGGTTCAATGAGGTGGTTCGCTTCACTTCGCGGGATCAGCTGAGCTTCCCATATGTTTTATGGAGATTGAAAGTGCTCAAAGATATCAATATGTTTCCTGTTTGCACTCGCAAAGATCTTGTCAATAGTATGGGTCATTTACGCAAGACAAAGCCTTTGAATGTTTAACTATATATATTTCTCTCTCTTCCCTTTGCTTGATTTTATTCCTTAATTCGTTTGTAATTAAATTAAAGCAGGTATTTATATAGGATCCATAGGACAACACATTTATTTTCTCAATCAAATTAAAACATTAATATATTAAATATTTTGAATCATAATATTTTAATTTGAAATATTTATTTATGAAAAAAATAGTTTATTTCACAATATAGTTGATTGACCTATACATATATTTGATGCATTCAATTAGTTGGTTAACAATTTCGTTATTTGGTCAACCAATTCAAAAAATAATTTAAAACATTTTTAAAAAAAAAATGTATATACACGATTGTATATTTGTATAGGATAAAATGCCTCTAAGCACCTTGGACTTGTCAAAATTTTGGAGATAGCCCTTATTTAGGTTTTTTATCATTTTAGAATCCTGTACTTATCATATTTTGTATTTTAGTCCAACGACCTCCTACCGCCAGTTTTGAATTGACACGTCATCGCGACTGGCCATGTCACCCATCCACGTAAGCCAACTGCCACGTCAGCTCTCTACACCCCCTTTAACCTCAACTGCCACGTCAGCTCTCTACAACCCTTTAACCTAAACGCACCGTTGTTGCAGATAGCCATGGAGAAGAAAATGGAGGAAGGTGGTGGAGCAAAGTGTTAAACTTGGACATGGAGGCCAAGAAACAGGTCTTAATTGCATTACCCATGATTATCATCAATGTTTTCTACTACTGCATCACTCTGGTTTCTGTTATGTTTGCTGGACACCTTGGTGAGGTTGAGCTTGCTGGTAAAACACTTGTCAATTCATGGGCCACTGTCACTGGTTTTGCCTTGATGTTAAGCCCAATTGTTAAGTATATATGGGGTTTTAGTCTATTATGGAGATCAAGAAAATTGGAATTACTTTGTGTTTGGGGCTGTCTTGTGTAATTGATCGAAATTTTGTTGTTCTTAGTTTCTTGATTTGGGGTCTTGTTTTATTGTCTGCAAGGTATTTGATAAAATGTCGCAATGACTTTCATAATTAAAAGAACAAAAGTTATAGCTGCTATTGAGAACCCAAATGTTTGATCCAATATCTGAACTGTTGAGTGTAGCCATCTAATTAGGTCAATTTTACGAACTACCAGTTCGTGACCATAATTTCCTTTGTACACTTGATACGTATGATTTGAGCAACTAGGATTCAATTTCTTGACTTCATTTGCACTATATAGAGCTTTTTGTTTTTTGCCTTTTGGAACTTATTGCTTGGTAACATCAATAGATGGAGGTTCGAGGTCCACAACCTCCCCAAGGGTTTCAACGAAATCGACATCGCCGCCGTCATCGTAGCCCTGATTAATATTGTCGTCATCCGTTACAGGTAAATTCAGCGGACCCTCAGCATCCCGCCGGATTCTTCCCCTATAGCGTCTCCGGCGTGTTCAACGAGAACACTGTGTTTAGGTTAAAAGGGTGTAGGGAGTTGATGTGGCTGGATGGGTGACGTGGATGTGTGACGTGGCCGATCGCGCTAACGTGTCAGTTCAAAATTGGCGGTAGGAGGTCATTGGACTAAAATACAAAATATGATAAGTTCAGAGTTCTAAAATGTTAAAAATCCTAAATAATGGTCATTTCTAAAATTTTGTAAGTCCAAAGAGCATTTTACCATTTGTATACGACATACTAGTTGCTTTGTTTGGCCAATCTTTATTATTTGGACGGTTCAAGTACAACTTTGCAATTACTATAAGCCCATTTTATTCTAAAAGCTAGACTAATAATTTTTATTAATGAGATTTCCACCGGTTTTAACTTTTAACCAGTTCTGACCGAGTTTGA
>JAYMSZ010002211.1:0-12447 GCA_036897665.1 Pelargonium citronellum
AGTACCCTAATGGTATTACTCTCATGCGAGAGACACGACCTCTACGATACGATAGCCCTAGCCGTCACCAAGGAGCCGCAGCCGCCAATGCAAAGGGGCCGCCGCCTAGGATTTTCTCTCCCCCACCAATAGGTGTTTTATTGATTGTCACACGTTTCACTAATAGATATGTCTCTATGTCCTAGGATATTATTTTGTAACACAAACTAGAGAAAATATTTCAAATTGTCAGTTATGAGAACATAATTAATTTAGTATTTAGTAAGCTTGTTAACGGTACCAAAAATATCTCAGAATAAGTTCCCAAAGTAATCATAAGATCTAGAAAAACATAATCATCTATGTCTTAGTATTATTTTGTAACTCTACCCGAGAGCTTTTTTTTTTTTTTTTTTGAAAAACTATTACATAAAAGATAACTGAAAATAAACTTAGGATGTGAGTTTTATCAAACATGAGCCTCATGTTTGTTTTCTCTTAATATATGTTGACGTGGCAACTTTTTGAATGAGCAAGAAATGCTACTAAACAATCACTGAATATGAATTAAATTGTTCAAAAATTCAACCAAGAGGATATATATGGGGTGAACATAAAGTACCATATGTGTTTGTTAGTATGAAATAACACAAAGTAGACTTGTATTATCACAAACTATGGTAGCTAAATATAGTTGCATGGTTAAAAATGGGGTAATTACACATGACTCCTATGAACTAATCACTTAGTAAAACACTTATACCTCTAAAATTATTTTTGAAAACACATGACCCCTGTTAACTTGACAAAACTCATTATGTTAGTTAATTTGGATGGAAAAATGCACTTAAGTCATCATGTGTCTTGCACATGATACATATATATTTCTAATTCCATAAAAATCCTTCCCAAACAAGACCCTTCTCATACTATCATTTTAGCCGGCGAATTGAACTCAAGCCCCTTTTAACTGTAAACTTATGCCTGATACTGTTCGTGAACTATAACTTCCAATAGACAAATAATTTAATCATAGTATCAACATGAATAAAGATTGTGACTAATATTCAAATAATTCAATTTTCTAAAAAAATTCCAGATTTCGGTCGAAATTTCCGGCAAGCTCTCTAATTATGATAAACTTTCAAGTTTTGGTAGAAGATTTGTTGTCATCTTTAATCTTGAGAAAACACTAAATTAATAAAAGCAATCGAGAAAAATAAGGTAAAAAGTAAAGTATATGGTGTAATAGGGCAGTGCCTCTCTCTCCTCTCTTCTTCCCCATTTCATTAATGTTATGTCAATTTGTTTGCAACAAACACGAAAAAAAAAACTACAAAAGATCATTTAGTGTTTAGAATCAGACATCTCATCCTTCAAATTTACAAGAACATATGCTACAATAACACCACTAATACACCAACAAAAGAAGTGAAATTTTGCATATCTCTACTAATCACCTTTTAGGTTGCAGAATGCAGATTTAAGAAGAAGAAGAAGAAGAAGAAGAAGAAGAAGAAGAAGAAGAAGAAGAAAAACCCTCAATCCCATTCAAGTTTCTGGAAATTTTACAGATTCCGGTCGAAATCAAAACCAACGCCCCAGGACCCTAAAACCAAAAAATCAAAATACAAACCTAACCAAAATTTGACTAGGAGATGGAAAAGATATATGGCTCAATGTAAAATTCACGGTGAGAAAGTGACTAGTAGTGGATCAAGACCACAACATCATTCCGCCACAAAGGTCCATTGCCAGTCTCGGCTTCGCCAATGTCGCTGGAAGTCACCGCTCAATATTAGCGGCTTTGTTGTTGTCAGTAATAACTGGAGAGGATCCAAACCCTCTTCTGTCTCTCTATTACAGCTCATCAATGTTCATTGGTTTAGGTTTGTGATGAGGTTGACAAGGGCATTTTAGTCTTTTTAAATAATAAGTTAACGGTGTCATAACGGAATGAGTTTTGGTAAGTTAATAGGAGTTATGTGTTTTCAAAAATAATTTTAGGAGTGTAAGTATTTTAAGTGACTAGTTTATAGGGGTCATATGTAATTACTCCTTTATTAATTGAATACTCCTTGTTTACCCATCAATTTGTGAGGTTAGAATATCTGTGCAGTAAAATATTCGATGAAGAGAAAGTCTCGAGGTTCGATAATTTTTATGAATGATGCCAGAGGTCACTAACTTTTATGATTGAATGTTTCAACTTTTATGGCCATAAAATTCAAAACCACCACAAAAAGCCAACGACTGATCTGTTGAAGGCTCCACATAAACAAAGTGTATTTTGACACAACACTGTCACAAAATATGTGAGCTGAAATGTCAATGTATCGTGTTACGACAAAAATTATCAGCTCAGTGTTACATGTAACTTTATATTCTTGGAAGAAAGCGCTTGAAAATGGCTGTCACTATGTCTGAGATCCCAACTGTTGATCTCTCTCCTTTCTTCACCCTTGAAAATGGCAATAAAGAAGATGAGACAAAGAAGAAGGAGGCCATGGAAGTGATCAGCCAAGCTTGCTCTGAGTATGGTTTCTTCCAAGTTGTGAACCACGGCGTGCCCCTAGAGCTGCTGAGCCGTGCCCTTGACCTCTCCAATACTTTTTTTGCTTATCCACTTGAGGAAAAGCTCAAGTCCAGTCCTCGGACCGGAGCGCCTCTTCCCGCCGGTTACAACAGGGACCCGGAAAACTCGCCGGAGAAGAAAGAGTATGTGCTGGTGTTTCCACCAAAGTCCAGCTTCAATGTCTACCCTCAGAATCCACCTCAATACAAGTGCATATCTTTTCATTTATTCCATTTTATTTTCTTTTGATTTTGTGTTATTTGATTGAAATATGACTAGGAAGAAACCTAATTCTTTAGAAAATTATATCCAAAATTTTATCGCATAAAAGTGAAGTGCAACCCGTGTATGTAGCCAAGTCGTCAAACCATGAATCTCTGTCTTGATTATCTTGTTTTGTTTCGTTTTGTTTATCTTCTCGTTAAATTAAAGATTATAGAGTAAAGCTTCCACAAAATCAAGAGCGATACTAATGCTTTTTGCATAGTAACCCTAACATGTTCGTTTCTAGATATTTGATTCCCGACCGTTAGTTCATAATCTTTTTGCCTTTTGGTTGCTATGAGATGTTGACAGTGTTGAATTGATCTATGTGAACTGAATCATTGATATTGTTAGGGAAGTGTTGGAAGAAGTTTTCTCCAACTTGTCAAAGGCAGGTTCAATTGTTGAGAACATCCTGAATGATTGTTTGGGCCTCCCTCCCAATTTTCTCAATGAGTACAATCATGATCGAAGTTGGGATTTCATGGTGGCTCTCAATTACATCCCGGCAACCGAAACTGATGATCTCGGACTTGCAGAGCATGAAGACGGGAATACAGTAACTTTCGTCTTCCAGGATGAAGCTGGAGGCCTAGAAGTTCGCAAGAATGGGAAATGGATTCCTGTAGTTCCCTCCAAAGATGCTTTAGTTGTCAACGTTGGGGATGCCATTCAGGTACATGTTATTTGGGAAGAAACTAGTTTCTTTTAGTGAATCTTGTTCTCATCGTTCGATCAATCTATTTTTGTTTCCAAGTTATTTGTGCCTATTCGATTTTTGTGTTTGGATTAGGTTATGAGCAACAACAAATTTAAGAGCGCAACACATAGAGTGGTGAGACCGAAAAGGAGAAGTAGGTGCTCGTATGCATTCTTCCGGAACTTGCATGGAGACAAATGGGTGGAACCATTGGCACAATTCACCCAAGAGATTGGTGAATCACCCAAATACAGAGGTTTCATGCTGAAGGAGTACCAGGATATGAGAATGAGAAACAAGACTCATCCACCATCTAAGCCTGAAGATGTGATCCATATTACCCATTATGCAATCAACAACTGAAATGAAATGTCCTGCCTAAGATTACCTTGTCTCTTTACGTTTAATAAAACATTTTCTTTTTAGTAAACATTGGTTATATTAAGTTGGCAACATCATCCAAAATAAGTAATTCAGAAATATTATTTATAGATTGTTGAAACAAACATGGCAGATCCCTTTATTGATGATTTGCCCAGAAAAAACACACAAAAAATGAACAAGACAAGACAAAAAAAGAGATCACAAACATACGCAGAACACACCAGAAAACAAATCATCGAGCCTTCTTCAAATACAGTTTTCCATTTATTTATTTTTTTAAAAAAATTCATGAGTAGAAACTACTCACAATCCTTTTTTTCAGCCACCGAAACCCTTTCTTCAAACAAGACTTGACCTTGCCTTCAATGGTGTACACATTGTATTTCACAACCCTCTTTTTCCTCTTGACGTCCGAACTCATCTTCCACCATGCCTTCTTCTTGGCAAGGGACACATTGCCATTTCGTCTTCTTGACGACCACCGGTTTCCCTTGTAGAGGTTGGGTTGGTGGCGGCAACCACCATCTCCGTCCTGACAAAACCAGTGGTCGTAGGGATAGTTATCCCTACCGTCTCCGACGACTTCCATCTCTCCCTTTCCTTTCCTCCTTCCGCGGCGGCACGGAGTAAATAGAGAGAAAAGGGGGATAGAGAGGCAGAGGGAGGAGATAGGAAAGTGGTATTATATATATATTATGAGGGAGAGATGGAGAAGGTGCCAGTTAGGCTCATTCTCAACATCCACAACTTTTATGGACACTATTTATGGAAAGTAGGGAAGAGAAGAACCTAAATATAAGGAGGTTTTGTACTTTTACACGCTTTCTAGGTTTCTAAGAATAGAAGTCATATAATAGAAAGACAATTCAGAATCCGACAATTTCTAACATCACCTGGGTTCCAACAATGTCCAAGAATATAGTCTATCACAGCTATAATGGTCTGCATAATGAAAATTCAAAAGACGGACTAAAAGTGGGTAAGGCAACAAGATCGATGCATTACAGGTCAGTGAAGCAGAGCTATGTTTTGCGAACAATTATTTACAGAAATAGTTTCCATTAATTGTATGTTTTCTTGAACTACGTGGGAAATATTCAGAGGAGTTATAGGGAACAAATTTTAGAAACACAATGTTAACTTAACTCGATTATCACTCATCAGTGTCGTCAATCCTATCTTCCAAGTCCTTTTTACTTGTATTTGTCTTCCTTGACTTACCCATGTGCGAAACCTAGACATTAGTTCCAAAGGGTAAATAGAGTTACTAACCGAAGTTATTTGTGTTTAAACCATAATATATAATTATATATATGATCGACGTTGGCCAAGAGAAAGTCTGACCCCAACATTCATACTATATACACACAAGAGAGAGAGAGAGAGAGAGAGAGAGAGAGGTTTTTAGCGTAACTCACAATGTGGGATTTCCACTCGAGCTTGTCATTGCCCTCCGAAACATTAGCAGACTGAGAATGGTTGCGAACATGGCGGAATATGTAAATAAGTACAGCAGCATCAAGAGCGGCATATTCTAGCTGCACGGTAGGAACAAATATATGTGATTGTAATTTCAAATCTGCATCTACACCCATAATCGAACAATTAGAGCCACAACATTAACCGAACAAAACACAAAATTTGCCAAAACGGTTCCCAAAACTATAACAGGTATCGCAGATTGCAAGATTCAGACAAAATGCCATTTACAGAAGCTCTTGATGGAATATGAAAAAATCTATAGCTAAAGATAGCTAAGGTAGCGTTTGAGTTAAACAAATTAGAATGGGAATCAGATCATATTCCAGTCATTTTCATGACCAAAATAAAATAAAATAAAAATCTAAATCCATACATGAACAGCGAAAATCTCATTCCCTTTCTGATTTTTGATTCCCATTCCTAAACAAAAATTCTAATCAAAACTCCATCAAAGTTCACATACAAACTAATCGAAAGTGTGGATGTGGTGCAGCACATTGGAGAAAAAAAAGAAGCTAAGTTCACAAATACAGAAGTCAGTTTACCTGATTCGGACTCAAAGGCCGTAGCTCCCAGTTGCTATTTCTCCTTGTCTTGTTCAAACCAGCTCCAAGTATTTTCTGATTTAGTAATGATCAGAAAGAGGTTTTGTACTTGTGTTGCATACAGTGGTTTTTTGAATGAAATAGTGGTGCGTGCGTGTGAGAGAGAGAGTTGCGGTGAATACCTTCGCAAGCCCAGACAACCCACCCCGAGGTTCTTTGAAGACATTCTGAATATCAAGTAACATTTCATAATGCTTGAAACACTCTAACTCCGGATATGAATGAGACAGCTGTGTTACGTCACATTGAAAATTGTAACCTACAACAGAGAACCAAAGATTATACTTCATTCTGAAAATGGGTTCTCCAACACAAGCACGACACAATTACAAAATGTGTAACCCAAACATGCTAATTTTGTGTCATGTTATGACACTATTTGCCAGCTCTACATATCATGCATGAAAAGACAATTCCTGCCTTATAATGCACTTGAAATATCTCATACCAAGTTTTAGAATTCTAGGAGACTGTAAAATGCGGAGTAGGCAGCTGTCTAAAATATCAGGCACTTCTTCAAATAACTTTATCAGGTCAAAGATGAAAACCATCCTATCACAGGCAATTTGCATGATAGAAACCTGAAACATAAAGATTTATTTTCATCATAAAAATAACATCGGTAAGAAAGATAAAGCATCACCCAAGACATTCTCAGTATGGCAGACACTATAACTGTATATCAAATCATGATCAATAACAGCAAATAAAACTTGCTAAAGATAATCAGAATGAGACAGCTATATTTAATTCAATTTTAAGTGCAATGAAGTAAGCTTATGATGATCAAAAGATTCATGTTTAGAGCAGAGTAGCATGTATACCGGGCAATGTGGGCCGCGGCCTAAACAGACCGGGCCAAAATATGCACATGTTTCTATTGGGGGGTGCCGATGAAAAGTTTCAAAATAAGAACGCGTGAGGTTTTTGGTCCGGCCCGCATCCTATTGCCAGGTATAGTCACTAGCATGTAGCTAAATTTTCTATTCACTATTCCAAACAAATATAGAAGAGTAGGTTTGAGAAATTACACTAACTTGCCTTAGGGCCTAAATAAAATTAGAATAGCTATCTTAATATAGACAAATCAAAGTTACACAAATACTACTACTAAAAAAACATGCAATACTAAGAATGATGATACGTTCCTGCATATCTTTTATTTTTTGAATGAAGAGGATAAAAATGTTTATGAAGTCTACAAAATTGAGATAAATATAAAAAAAAATGGTAAAAAAAATGGAAATTTGTGAAGGATCAATTTGCCATTACCTTGTTTGGTTTGCAGCCTTTTACATAATTGGGTTTCCACTCACAGTCCAAGCCTACTACTTTACAGTCCTCAATAAGACATGTTGCATTACACAAACCATCAACTTCATCAACCCAAACGATATCTTCTACCACCAATTCATTGAGATGCAAATAGTTACTTTGCAACAAACTTGCGTCCGGCTCTACATACCATAAAAAATTAATAAATAAAAGTTTTTGAGTCAAATTACCAATTAACACACAGCAATTACTGTTAATACTCACAGCACAGGTCATGACTAGTAAGCAGAACTGAAATAAATTACAATAAGCACCATCATGGAGCGCCGATATTCACAAAATAGGATGCTCATATAATTTGGATTAAGTACAAACAAAGTTAAAGTTACATGTCACTTCCTTGGGCTTCACTCCTAGTTTTAGTATCCCCTTTGAACTTCCAATTTGAACAATTCAAATATGTCCACAGTGGCAGATTGAATTTCCATTTATCTAGTTGCCCTTAGAAACACAAGATGGTCACATGACTAGTCCATGTACAAGTGTCCTATTTGTGCTTAGCATTTTCTCCTACACCTTTTAAACTTTACTCAGCATAATTACTCTAATTATATACAACAGTAATACATAATAAATAAATAACTAAGAAACAAAAGGCCATGGTTTAAATCTCTAATAAAAAAATTGACAGTGCAGGCTTGCTGTAAAAAACAAATATGCAATTTAACTACAAGTGCAGGCTTGCTGTAACAGATTCCAGCATTTGATAAGTAATGGAAGCAAGATCAATACCAGGCCAAAAGTAACAAAACTTTTCTCTTTTATTTCAACATTTGCACTGATATCTTAATTTTGGTGAAGGTATAATGAACATCCATTAGGTCTTTGCTGAATTTAGACATTATTACCAAGGAAAAGAGTATTTAATAATACCTTTGACAGTCAAAAAGCCTTTGAGGGAGTATCGATCACATAGCTCATCCACCTTCTCCGTGTACCCAGCTTCCATTGCTAAATAAACCTTAAATAATGAAAGATGTATCCATCAATACGCATATTTTAGCGCAACATTTCATGTACGAAGTCCAATACAAATAGGAAAAAACGAAAATGGGGCTAAAATGCTTTATTTTCCTTTCAGAACTTTATGCTATAAAAATGGCAGAGAGGATCACCAACAAATGTTAATCGAATATATCATGAAATGTTTGTTCACAGCAGATCAAAATTTAGTATGATTTTGTTTCTCAAGGATGTGGAAACCATTTGACGAGACATGACAGAGAAGTTACTGCTTGATGCTAATTCATAACCTACAGTTAAAGTGAGTGGCTCATATCCAAGCATGAGAGTTTCTACCAAAACTGTTGACAAAACAAAAGAGGAGATAATGGAAACATAAAAACATAACTGTACACATATCAAGAACTCTTACCAAATATTCAAGAAGTTGTCTATCACTCTTTGTTTTAATCTCCGCGAGATCCCACAGTCCTTTTTCTGCTAGTGTCTTTAGAGCACTGAAATTTGATAAGAGTTTTACACGAGTCAAGAATTATATCAAGTATTATAATAGAAAAGGTTGCTGTCTTGTTGAGATTACTAGTCAATATAAATACCTTTCTTTACACTTGTGATATACTTCTGGAAATTCTTGTCGAAGATTGTTTTTCTTTATTGTCTCATAAGCATTTTTCAGCATGTTCTTCTCAACATACTCCTGGACAATTAAGCATAACATTGGCTTCCCCATAAATGTTGCCCATTTCTCTGCAGCTCTGAACTGTTTCTTCTGCAACATTTTTAGGAGAAAAGCTTTCCCAGACTGGCGGATAGAGAAGTGCTCTAACAAACTGACTGCTGTCATATATGACTGAGATTCTATCAAACCAAGTATGTAATGCTCAATAAATTTTTCTCCTGATTCAAAACTAAAATCATCTTTTGCCTTCAATAGGCAAATGACTTCTTCCATGTCTGTTAATTTGATATCAAAAACCTCAAGTATCTTGACAGCTATTCTCTCATCATGGTCAACCCGACCCTCAACAATATCATAAAATAACTGAGCAGCTAGAACTTTTGAACTCAAGGAGTCTGATTGGTCAATAGAAGTTTTTAGGAAACGACGAAGAGCAGATATGATCAAGTGACTGAACCCTTCACAGTATAGTCCAAATATAGGCAAGACATACAGGCACTGAATAACAAAGGTAGATGGTCCAGGTTGTGGACCATTACATAGCACCAGATGTACTTGTTGTTGAAGAGCTCGGAACTTTTTAGTAGCTTTACATGTCCCTGTAAATGCACACCATGAGAAACTAATATCATAAAGAAGGCACTCAAAATATGTGAATGAAGTAGGATAGTAGATGCGGTAAGATAAAGACTTGTTTGAGATCAGTCAGGCAATTTCTGGCAAGTCAAGTAAATAGTGAAAAACTGGGTCAGACTAGCTCCAACCAGTCAACCTTCTAGGGGAAGTTTAGGTTCAATCATAATATTAGAGTACACTGTCCTTCACAAAATTGTCGATATTACAAATAGAAGGGACAAAGTTCATCAAAACACAACACATATAACTATATAAGCACCTCAGTTTTGTACAAACTGCAAATAAATAAATGAGACCTCTAATTAATACAGCTAAGTCAACCAAAAGATGCCAAGCCACAAATACAGTAGTAGCTGGTATAGTGGTATCTAAGTTATATGCTTTAAAACAACCCAATCAAGGAAGCATCTGGAAGAGAATAAAATATTCCAATGAGAACGACCGCATGCCAACATAATCACACTTACAAACAATGAAAGAAAAATGAAGGGACAAAACATCTTACCACTAGAATAACATTCTTTTAGGAGGTATAGGAATACTACTGGAGAAACATAGGTTAGATCAGAAAAGGAATGCATGCAGATAGCCCATCCTTTCTCTGTTTTGCCCTTACTTACATCCAGCTCTGCAACTCTTTCCTCCAAGCCCATGCTGGAAAGAAAAAGAAATTACCCTAGAGAACAAAAAGAAAATTTGTATTACAAACAAGTAGATGACAGGACTTCATAAAAAATGTCATATTCAGAGTCACTTTTCTTTTTACTCAAAACCAATGTGACTGACCCAAGCACTACAGACAAATAAATGTAGTAATTATTAACATTAACTATTCTGGCTATTCCCCTGTTTTTACAAATCAAAATAAATATTGGATTCAAACTGCATTGCCCTTTCTCCATTTTACTGGAACACAAACAGGGGTAACATCTCATATTTCAGTTTACAACAGAACTTTGCAGAAACATAGCACCTCATTAGTGTATATATTCATATTATATTCACTTTTAAACACTAAGACCGCAAATTTTTTTACCCAAATGATGTTTCTAGTACACCATGAGCAAACGAAAATGAAATGATTTAAAACATTTCAGGTCAAATGATGATACAAAGTACAAACAAAAAAACACTACATCAAGCAAATGGTCCATTAAAAATACATCTTCAGCTTACTTTAAGCATTCATTAACAGAGTTTTACAATAATGACCCTCAGGTAACAGAGAGAAGATAAGAAATAGAGAAATGAAATTTTCAAATATCAAAACAATCTACATCATGCAGAACCTGGAACGAAAAGCACACAACCAGCTATCAAGTATTTGGCTGAAATATTGAGATTCCAAATTTGAAATTGGAGCATCAAAAAATACAATTTCCTCAGCACTACAATAAATGTTCATTTACAGACAACTTAAGCTTACTTGAAGCTTTCATTGTCACAAAAGCACAAACTCAGAACGTCACCAGCTTTTGGCAAAAGAGAGCATGCAAGAAAATTTAGGAATCCAAATTCCAAATTCTATAATACAAGACAAGAAGTATTTGACTGACAGTGACTTCAAAAAGAAAAGGAAAAAAAAACAATATCCTCAACTGCCAAATAGTGGGCGGCTGCATAGAAAAGATGAAGTAGCAGCAGCACAAACTCAAAATGTCACCAGCCGTTGGTAGCATAGAATAAGCAAAAATAATAATAATAATAATTCAAATCCTAAAACACATAATTGATTTATGTTTTGAATTAAGAAAACTTGCTCAGCTAACAAAATACAAGTATGTGACCGAAATGTGTTAGAGATTTCAATCTGAAATAACAGAACCAAGAAGAAGTAATTTTTTCTGCAACCAAACAGTGACTGCATAGGAAAAACTGAAAAAGTAGCAACAGCAGCAAATAGACTTTACTGACATCTTAAGCTTATTTGAAGCTTTCATGGCCACAAAAAGACAAAAACTGAAAACATTACCAGCATCTAGAAACGCAGAATGAAACTAAACAACTATCTCGGCAACTAAAGTACAAAACAGTAATCCAGAGAAAGAAAGAAAGAAAGAAAAAGAAATCAACCGATCAACAGCGCCAATAGATGAATTATACCTCAGTGAACTTCTGCTTATTTTACCTTGTGATTTCAATCCAAAATTAGTAGAATCAAGAATAAACAATTTTCTACGCAACCAAACAGTGACTTCACAGACAAAAATCAACCGAACAACAACATCAACGAAGAATTCAAATCCTAAAATACACCATACATGAATTTTTTCAATAAAAACTCACTCAGCAAACCAAATAATAACATTTTACCGAAATGCGCTGAGATTTCAATTCAAAGTTAGTAGAATGAGACTAAACAGCTTTCTCGGCAACCAAACAGTAATCGAAAGCAAGAAAAAAAATCAAACAATCAACAGAGCCAGTAGATGAATTTTACCTCAGTGAGATTCTGCTTATTTTACCGAAATGCGTTGAGTTTTTAATCCAAAATCAGGAGAATCGACAATAAACAATTTTCTCGGCAACCAAACAGTACAGAAAAACAAAAACAACCGAACAACAGCGACAGCAGACGAATTTTACCTCAGAGAGCTTCTGCTACTTCTTCTTCTTCGTCTCTATGGCTCTATCTCTGTCAGTCTCCGCTTCTTCGTCTCTCTGTTTCTGCTATGCTACAATGCTATACATATATGTAGAAGAATTCTGAAGAAAATGAATCAAAATAAAAAATAAATAAATAACCCTAATAAAATCAATTGGAAAATGTTACAATGCACGCTGGCCCACTGGATCTTTTCCAATTTCGGCATAACCGCTACGTACGCTCTCCTCTCCGATACGC
>JAYMSZ010002212.1:0-12447 GCA_036897665.1 Pelargonium citronellum
GAATTGCGGCAGATTATACGTAGTTGACGTTGATTTTTTTATTTCCTAAAACGATACAGTTTTTATTACCCTATTTAACTCAAAACTATGTTGTTTTGAGCTTGACTGATGTAAGCCTTATATCCCACCTTTTTATTTGTTTTGTTTTGCTTATTTTTTTGTTTGTTTAAATATACTTAATAAATAATAAATAAATGAAAAAGGAGACACCTTTATTTGCCCAGCTCGCTTCTGTTTCTTTCTCTTTCTCATTCTCTCCAGCATAGACTGATTCCAAGAAACTTCAGATTCCCTAAAAAAATCAGATCACAAAACCCCAAAAACCGATCGCCGAGACCCAATTCCTAACCAATCGAACAAAGAGACCGCCAAAAATGGAGTCTCCGACGGCGTGCGAGAAGATTCAGGGCGTGGCGAGCTGGGTCGGCATGAGCGTCGCATCGGCCTTCTTCGCTTCCCTGGAGCGATTCGCTTGCATCAACCTCTCCACCACCGACGAGCCTGACGACGACGAAGAGGCCTACGACAATCCTCTCATGCGCGCCCAATCCAGCCTCAACCACAACTCTACGCTCTCAATCGAGTCCCCAAACGACGTCGCTCAGCTCCCGGTCTGACCCCGATCGGGGACCGATGGAGATTTCGTCGCCTTTTCTGGAAAAAAAAAGGTTCGTTTTTTCTTAGGGTTTGGCTTTGTGGGGGCTTGATGGACGAATTGTGTTGATTTTGTTATGAAATCGTGTTGTTTTCTTGTTGAGATCGTGGTGGTGAACAATGGAATTGGAGGTCAAATTGTGTAGATTTTTACGTTTTTGTTTGATTGAATACTTTTGACTTTTGTGCAGATTTGAATTTACTGATATTTTTATAATTTTATTGCATAAATATCTTTTGGAGTTGTGGAGTTTTTTTTCTTCTTTTTCTTTCTTGGGTATGGTGTGAGTATTAGTTGATGTTTGTGCCATAATCTTAACTAATCTATGGAATTGTGATGTTGTTGGGATTTGGTAATTGAAATTGATGATTAAGTTGTGGTGATTTTGTTGGGCGTTTGTCATCAAATTATGTGTGATTTGTTTGAGATTGCGAGATCGTGATATAAACAATGGGATTGGAGACGAACTGTGTAGATTTTCATGTTTTTGTTTGATTGAATTTCTGTAACTTTGTGAAGATTTGGACTTACTGGTATTTAATTGCATTTTGGTTTGGATTGTTATCTAAGTGAGCCTTTTAAATTGATTGAAAAATGTGAATATTAGATGGTGTTTATGGTTAAATCTTAATTAATATGTCTTATTATGGAACTATGAGGAGAATTAATGGGTAGATGAGGTTGTTGAAATTGATGAACAGATTGTGGTGATTAATCTGGGGTTTGAGTTAATTTTGTAGAGTTTTTGTTAGCGAAACGTCAAATCTGTGTGATTTAATTTAACAATGGAATTGGAGAACAAACTGGTTAGATTTTCATGTTTGATTGAATACTAACTTTGTTCAGATTTGAATTTACTTGCAATTTGGTTTGAATTGTTATCTAAATGCCCTTCAAATCGATTGAAAGTCTTAAAAATAGACCCAAAAAATCCCCTTGTAATGTGAATATTAGATTATGTTTTTGGCTAATCTTAATTAATCTATCTTAGTAGGGAACTACAAGTAGAATTAATGGGAAGAGAAGATAAGGTTGTTGGGATTTGGTAATTGAAATCAATGTACAGATTTTGGTGGGTTATGCAATAATTTTGTTATCAAATTGTGTGGTTTGTTTGAGAAAGCAATGAAGAACAATGAAATAGGAGACCAAACTGGGTATATTTTCATGTTTTTGTTTAATGGAATACTTATAAATTTGTGCAGATTTGGATTTACTGATATTTGAATAGCAATTTGATGTGAATTGTTATCTAATTGTCTTTCAAATGGATTGAAAGGGTTAAAAAATAACAAAAACATCTCCTTTTGGGTTTTGAACTTATTCTCATTGTATAATGTAAAGTTAGATGAACAAATTGTGTTGATTTTGCTGGGTTTCTGTTGTGAAATTGTGTTCTTCATTTGAGAGCGCGATGAAGAACTATGGAATTGGAGGTAGATTTGTATGTTTTTGGTTAATTGAATACTTGCATGTCTGAATTTACTTGGATGTTTGCAATTTTGTTAGGATTATTATCTAACATGGCGTGTTCGGTGTTTTTTCTTATAAGCAAGCATACCAACCGAGGCTCAGCATGTTCGGTGTTTCTTTGCATTTGTGTCCCAATTTTTCGTTTGGGTACTCTAGCATTCATGCTTTGACTTTGTGTTGATTTGTCATCATTTGGGTCTTTGTTATTGTCACGTTCACATGATCTTTGTTTCACGACTTATGTTGCCTGCACATATACATTCTCCGACTTCCTTTCTATTTGGCGGATGCAAATTGCAAGTTTTACTTTTACCCGGATGGGTTTAGTCCTATTGAGCAAACTATGTAACTTTTGCTATGTAGTTTAGATAGGTGCAGCAATTAGTGTACAAGGGTTGTGTTGAAAGTTTAGTATTCCGTTACATGGGCTAACCTGAACCCGATTTGATTTACTAAAAATTCAATGCCCGTACATATGCTTTGTATAGAGATGACTATTGCATCATTGGTGATAAGCTTTGAATATGTTGAACCAAAAGTTCCATTCAGAGAAATGTACTGAGACGACATTTGGATTAGAATTTTTGTGCCGGAATGAGGATAGAAATGTAATTCTTATCATTCATGTTTGGGTTATGATTTTTTGTTGTTGTCACAAGATGGCTTTGATTCTCATTCTGATACTACACTACATATAATATT
This sequence comes from Pelargonium citronellum, assembly GCA_036897665.1. Taxonomy (NCBI): domain Eukaryota; kingdom Viridiplantae; phylum Streptophyta; class Magnoliopsida; order Geraniales; family Geraniaceae; genus Pelargonium; species Pelargonium citronellum. The sequence goes on from JAYMSZ010002212.1 coordinate 2,831, forward strand.
GTTGTTCTTGAGACAACTTAAACATGAGGTCTCATGTAGAAAAACCGAGTTCTATATACTACTCGGCCCACGAGGCTTTGGCCTAGAGAGTAGTTTTGTGATTATAGCCCCTATGAAATGGAGAGAGATGGCATCGATGATTAAGATGTTTGTAACTCGAGCTGTCAGTTTGAGTTTTGGGTCGGTTATTCTAGTTTTGGTCTATAGAGAAAGCCTCAATTGCAGGAGGGCGTGGGTCGGATTGGGGGTTGGTATTTAAAAACCGCAGGTTCAATGTACATTGCCGACTCAAAATTGAATTGAACTATTTGGGCAATCCAAACTTGATAAATGTGGTCAGATTTTGAGTGCTTGCAACTACGGCCTGGGGCCAAATAGTAGCTACAAGTAAAAGAAATAGTCAATTTTGTTGATGTGATACTGAAATTGAACAAAAAGATCATATATTTTGTTTATTTTCTTAAGCCAACTCACTAAAACTAATGTATGGTAGAGGTGTCAATTTTAGGTTTCGTGTCGGGTTTGTCGGGGTTGATAAAGCCTGACTTGAATCCAATCTAAGATCTCTGGGTCTCAAACATCAAAATGGGTTTCAGTTTTTTGGTGTAAAATATGCGAATTCATGTTGGCTTGCATATTCCGATTCAAATTTTTCACAAGATTAATTTGTTCGATCTGACCTAAAAGTTGATCCGATCGAAACAAATTAATTTAAAATCATATCAAATTTCGATTGTCTGAATGTTCAAATTATCGACTCTAACATAGGAACATAAAATATTGTAATAAATTTAATTTAGGTACCAAAAAAATCGCATCGTAATAAATGGATGACCAAAATGGTAATTATTCACAATTAAAAAAAGGTGGAAAAATTCACGACATGAACTGGAAGGCACTGAAACCTGTCTTGTGGACAGGTTTTTGCTTGTATTGTTCTTTTTGTCTCCCAATGGCAGTTCCCGTAAATATTCTCTACTATTTTGGATTCTATTGCCTTTTCACATGGCCTGTTCATTTTCATGCTATGCTATGATCTCATCGATCTGTGATCACAAACAGTTCAACAACGTTTCACTGTTACAATATTGTTAAATGTGTCGGTGTTCATGTCAATATTTACTAAAGCTGAAAACACATGATGATATTAAGGTATTTGTCATGTTTCGCTTTCAAAACACGCATAATTAAGTAAATTATTGTAATAATGTGTCAAGCGTGTTGAGTTGAACTTTGTCGCGTAGAATCTGTTAAGTCGTGTTTACGTCAATCGTGTACATCAGCTTATATAGCTACCATTTTAAATGTGTCGTGTTTATTGAATAGTTCAACACAGAAAAAACATTCAGCACAACATACTAACAATTTTAATTGCAGTACATTGGGAGGAAAACAACAAGGGCAATTTGGTAAATTTTCATTCTCACGCAGGTAGGACATTAACATTTTCAAACTGTGTCGTGTCACGCTACATAAAGAAGTCAAGTTTCTTTTCTCAATATTCAAGCATGTCGCATTCATTGCTATAGTATTCGTGTTGAGCTCATCAAACACGTAAGAGCAAGGGCAATATGGCAATTTTGTTATAGAATCTCTAGTCTAATCAAATTGGTTAAACTTTTCAATTCCAGAGATAGTTCTTTTAAATCGTGTTGATATCGGCTCAAGCTTTATTTTTTAGCAAAATTGTTTCATATTTCCAAACACAATTATTACACGCATTGTTTTCTAATTAATCCATTGTACAATCAACTTCCATGACGACACATCAACCCAAAATATCCATTCGATGATTCAATGTGAGTAGAGCTCACAATTTGGACTCATACCCACTAGTACTTAAAATCTGACCTTAAATTTTGACTAGTTTAGGTCACATAAAATAGCCCCGATGAAATAGGGTAAACACATCCCAATCCACTCGGTCTGTGTAGAACCCGCGACTCGGGTTCCGACATACAAGCACAATTATTACACATCGTACAATCAATTTTCATGATGATGTATCAACACAAACTGTGAGATTTATGATCTAATTTGAGTAAAGCTAATAATTTGGACTAAAACCTGTGAGTATCCAGAATCCAACCCATACTTTTGCAGTTTTAGGTCACATAAAATAGATTTAGTTAAATTTCTCGTTGGTTGAATCAAATAAACCCACCCTAACCCACACCTTCTCTATGTAAAACCCACATGGACCGTACCTCTTGCAACTAGGCTTCGAGTATAACTTTTCCACCCAAACTCGAAAAATGCAAACCCAGTCCAGTCCACAACCTCGTGGGTCAAGTTCAGGTTAGGACTTATTCACTAAAACCTGAAAATCCAAGGCTTGAAACCCGAATTGTCAGCTCTAGATGCGACTCTAGTCGGAATCCTACAATATGGGAGGACCAAAACGCAATTTGAAGTTTTGCAAGCTTCTCTTGTTATTCCCCAACTTCACCATAAATTACCAACAAAACACTAAATAACAAACACAAGAATACCCCAGAAAGGCCAACAAACCATCAAGCTGTTTAGAGACACATTGAGAGGACAGCTGAAGAATCCAAAGTACAATCAGAAGAACACAAATTCATAGTTTGTCACAAACTAGCTGTGCAAACATAATCATAGTACTTAATGTCAAAATGTTCAACACGTTGTCCTGTTTCACGCATTGGACAAAGCTACAATTAAAGTTCAGAGAAACCGCGTAAGAAAATATCGTATGCAAAACAATGAGGTGGGTCTCATGCTAGATCGAAAAACAAGCAATGTTTATATGGTCTAGCTAAGTGACACCAAAACTCATGCATGCAGAAGGGTTGAGAAACCACAGGTTGGTGGCTTGTGATTTTCGGTACTATTGCTATGAAAACGACACCCACACAAAACAAGACTTTCATGATTTCACCGCCTCCTGACCCGGGAGTGATGTAACGAACCCTACCATGAGAAAAGACAAACAGTACAGCAATCCAATCAATGAGGCTTATAGCGCCAGAGTTTTACCACACATATAACAACTTGGCCTATGATATCACATGACATCACTACTCTTTCTGGGCCGGCAGACAAACTTTTTTCAGTAATAACGAATCATCGATCAGTTTTTTGAAATCAAGATGCTGAGAGTACCGGATAAGCTTACCTCAGCCACTTGCCGAGGCCATGCTGGATCACGTGACAGCCACTGAACTGCTTCCACGTGGCGTGAAATGGGTCCACCTAGAGCCTGCAATACCAGAAATTCTCAGAAATGTTTAGTCCTATGAGCTGTAGTAGGTGAAATAGGGTACACGTTAGAACGGGTTTTACATCGTGTAAATATATTTTCTTTCATTGAAGGCTTGAAACGGGGGATACACAGCGGGTGTAACAATCTTTACACCCCAATACAATCCAACATTTACAAAAAAAATATATATATTTAGATCCCCGGCAGGCACAATGGAACTGCCAAAACCTTCCTTTCTATATACAGGTCGTGGATACCATCTTAATATGGATCTCCGATCATGACCTTTTTGCAAAGCAAGAACTTTTATCTACTCACTATCTATTGTTTAGACTTATATATCAGCCACAATGCAATACCACCTAAGCCAAGGCCGGAAGGTTACAGCACGCCTAACATCTCGTGTTGGGTAGTACAGCTACTAAAAAATCATTGCCACGGATGGTTCCAGAGTCATCTACGTTTCCAAATCCGTGGAGCTGCAGTCGCAATGATCTGAAGCCGCTATAGTTCATGCTGCCAAACTAGTCAGTCGCCAACCCAATCAAAATTTACCCAAATCACAGTATTTACTGAGCCAAAAAGGGCACGAACAAATGACCAATTGGAAGGGTCTCATGACTCCAATGAAGATAATCATCACTTGAGTTTCAACGTAGTACTGGTAGCCCGTAATTGAGGAATGACCTGATCCGCCCATCCCAGCCTGCAGTCACTATAACCATACCCCACGTATGAGAGCTTGTTGTGCTTTGACACGAAGTTCTGAGAAACTTGTGCTTAGATTTATGCAATGGAGATGGTATGCCCGGTGGGCTAGAAGGTGGAAGCTTTTCTTCTGGCCATGTTGCGGATCCCTTCGGATAAGACTCTAAAATATCTTGACCGGGAGAGAAACAACCAGGATAAGAAAATGGTAGGGTGTCGGGTGACTTCTTGACTGAGACTGGAAGATCCCGTCCATTTCCTGAGTTCCCATATTTCATTCCAGACCAAGGTATTGCAATAGAAGCATTGGAGGAGAAGCGCTCACTTGATTTGACGACTTTTGCTTGGGAAGCAACAGATTCTCCCTGACTAATGCAGTTCCACACATAAACATTCGAGTCCTCACAAGCTGAGATGATATGCTTCCCATCCGAGGTTAAGGATGCACACATTCCCGTATTGCGGAGGCCTAAAGAGAAAGAAGAGTAAAGCTAAAAAATCAATATCAATCGAGACCCAGAAGATAACTAGCTACACTATTATACTACTGTGTCACAAGGTTTGCCACCAAGAGTTTTAAATGACCCAACAAAATATATGTTTGCATGAGAAATTGACTCTTGCTTTACCAAAATAATATAGTAATTTGCATCTAAAGGATAATTTTTTGTTGCAAGACGAGATATTATACAAAAATGTATCAGAAACATGACAAAAATTGCATACCCCTGTATTTGCCAATCACATTAAACCCCTGAATAATTCTAACTTTTGAATCCGCACAAGTAACCAATATTTTGCTCGAATCTTGAGGGAAGAACTGCAATCAGGAGCATAAAATAAGGCAAAACCGTTAATGCCAAACAAAAAGGTAAGTTAAGGACAACAAACAAGGTACCAAGCCAAGGAGATAATACCTGGAAGCCGGTGATCCTTTTGCTAGCTGATTTTTTCTTAATGTTTAAGCAAATTTGAGCTTCAAATTGCAAGTGGTTATCTGATAAAAAATAAGAGTAAATAAGCAAACCACAAAAAAGTAATTATAAAAGCGAAACAAGGTGGAGATGCAAATAGTTGTCCTAGTCAAGCATACCTGATAAATTATAAAAGCGGCAACTGCCCGTCATAGAGCCAACGATCACTCCCTGCATGAGGTGACAAAATTGTTTATATAAGTTAAGTACTCTACTGGTTGGAATTTACACATTCATCCTGAAAAGATGAAAGGGGTCAAATATCGTTATACATACCTGTCCATTCGGGCAATAACACACAGCACTGACTATTTCTCCTATATCAGTCCAATCAACAACCTGACAACCAGAAATTCCCCATATCCGTACTTTTCCATCGATTGAACCACTGATGAAGAAATTATCATCCACTGGGTTGAACTGAACACTGGTCACTGTATCATACATAATACAAGGAAGAATTATGAGAGATTATTTTATCCCATCATATAAATTAGAATTTGAGATTGGGTTAAAACCTCAATATACAATCAACATCGTGTAATACTTCAATTAAACAAATACATGCTATGCAAGAATACGCAACAGGAAGAAGCTCACCATAATTACTATGCGGAAAAACTTTGAGGCAATGGTTGCTTCCTACTTGCCACAAACGAACAGTTTTGTCAACCGACGATGAAAGCAGATACTGCACAAAGAATAAAATACAAAAGTTATTTTTTTTTGCTGGTGTGCAGTGGATATTTCAACAACTAGCTCGGTTCATACAAATTTAGCCACTTACATTATTGTTTGACCATGAAAGATCTAAGATATCATCTTTGTGACCATGAAACTCGTGCAGTGGTTTCTCCAATATCCTGAAGACTTTAGGAGGGAAGATTACACAAGCTGAATCTGATGTTTTCCTCAGGCTCCGAGGTTTTCCCATCTTATCTTTATCTACAACAAGGGGAGTCAATTCAGCGAAGCGGTTCACCGTGAAGTACAGACAGGACGGGTCAATTTCTGGAATGTCCAGTTCATTAGATCTGTCATCTTCGACCACTTGCCACAACCGCACAACCCCATCTTCACCGGCACTAGCAAGATACTGACCATCAGGACTGAATTTCATTGTCAAAATTGAACCTTCGTGGGCAGGGATGTTTTGCCCCGAGTAAAGAGATGAAAGTTCCTTCAAACGCTTATTGCATACACGAACCCTTACTCTCTGAATTCTACCATCTTGAATCAAATCGCAACTGTTAGGACTAGACATCTCATCTTCCACTGGGCTATCCAAAATGCAAGCGATGGAGCGCAACCGATTCAACCAACCCTTGTTTGCTTTCTTAACTGTCACCACTGGAGCGTTTACCTCCTCCACTTCCCTCTGTACAAGTTGAAATGAGGAAGATAACCCCGAAGTGCTGCTAGATTCTTCCACCATCATAGAACTATTGGTACTCATGTCTTGACTTTCAGCCATCTCACTCACCTGCCCAACTTCATCAATGTTACACCTCGGTCCCCCGTCCAAAATTTCCTCTCTGCACACAAAATTCTCCTTTGAGCAAAACCCCTCCGACAAATTTGAACTATCAGTAGACCAACATGACATCGACGAGCGACTTGAACAGAAATCATCCCCAAAATCTGAGTTCCTTAAAACAGTCCCACTACTCTCCATAATCCTATCCACCAAGACATTACTAGATACACCTACTGAATCCTCGGTCGCAGTTCCTTCTAAACTCAATCCCAACCAACTAAGGAACTTATTCCGCCGCTCTTTAACACATCCGGGACTCTGAATCCATACATCGAATTGAGAACTATCTCTAACCAAATTATTACAGCTAGAATTGAAATTAAATATGACATTGTTATCAGAACCAGGACTTGATATAGAAGCTATCTCCTCATGTGCATCAAAAAATGGAAACTCTTCCCCGGATAAGCTACCCATTGCACTTGGAGTTCAACCCATGAAACCCCCACCTTAAAAAAAGCAGCTTTTTGAAGCACCACTGGACAATGTGCCAAAATCCAAATTCCCTCAAAACAAGCAACTCATTGGACCTAAGAAAAACAAACCCACAAAAGAAAATACACAAATTTCAAGATCAGTAACCTAGCAAAAAAAGAAACTTATTAAATCAAACAGCAATGGTAATAAATAACAGAAACCAAGAGATCCAACATAGATCCCTATCCAAACCCAATGAACCTGCTCTTCCAAACGACAAAAAGTAATAATTTAATAAGCAAATCAAACACTGCAAAACTAAAAAACAGTAGTGCAACAAAATTCAGAATCCAAAATGCCCAGTACGAGAAAACAAAAACCCAGCTCCAAAAATGGAAGATCACGTAATTACACTGACAATATAACAAATCAAAAACAAACACACACACATAAATTGTATCAAGAAATACGAATTATTTGAAGGGAACAGTAACAGAAAAATGGCTTACATGGTATTGGTTGTACAAGAATTGGTGCGGAAGTGAAGAGGTCACAGATCGAAATGGAAGAATCCATAAGTGGCTCTCTCGAAGAAGCAAAGGAGACAACAAAGACACTAAACAGAGAGAAAATACTGAGGAATAAAATAGTTTAATTTATTATAAACTCGCAGATGGAAATAATAAAATAATGGGAGGGTAAAACAGGAAATTAAGAAAAATAGAAATTCCTTGATAATCGTGAACGGATGGCCCGAGAAACGAGATTTGAAGCGCTGGCTGTGTGCAAGTGTGTTTGTGTTCCCTCTCTCCACATTTACTGAATAAATAGTACAATCTAAATTATATTATAAATATTTTTTATATGATTACAAGTAAAATACATATATTATAAAATAAATAAAACTAATATTTGAAGGAACAGTTTGACGAGCGGGCCAGCCCTTTTGTTGACTGTAGTGGTGTTATGATTACAGAGTTTCTGGCGAGAGCACAATCGAATCATCCAATTCCAAGCTGAAGCTCTAATGGAGGATTTGCAGGCTGCTCTTCAGGATCGTGCTCTAACCGTTTCTACGCTTCCAGAAAAAGGTCGCTGCCTCTTAGCCACCAGAGATTTCTATCCAGGTCCCTCTCTCCCCATTTTCATCTGTTATAGCTCTATAAACACCACCATTGCTTCAATTGGTGTCCTCACACCGTCTTTGTTTCTAGAGAAAAATAGGAAAATGCTAGAAAAGTACACAGAAATCCTCTTTGCGGAGGAAGTAATTTACTAGAAAATTCATTTCCGTGTTTTCCTAGGCATAGCTCTTGATGTGTCTGTTTGAATGCATTGTTCTTGCCTTTGAGCTTTAAGCTCGCATAAATTTCATAAGCTTAGAAGTGGTTCTTCATATACTGTTCTAACAACATGCACATTTTACTGTATACTTGTTTTCAGTTTGGAATTGTGAGCAACAACCTGTGATTCTTGTTTGCAAGAAAATACAGGATTATATTGGTTAAGTTTTTGCTTCAAATGACCTAAGGACTTGTATATTTCAAAAGTTGCACAGTGAACTTACTGGTTGGTGATTCGAAACAATGAGCTTTTGTGTAAGTTTGATTTAGTTCGTTCCAGTGAACCAACAAGGAAAATAGCCACATTATTGTTTGGACTTGTGATATACTTGTTATGCTATAACTAGTTTTTTATGTCACAGGTGAAGTAATTATAAGCCAAGAGCCTTATGTCTGTGTACCAAATAACTCCTCAGTTGAATCAAGATGTGAAGGATGCTTCAAATTGAGCAACCTAAAGAAGTGCTCATCTTGTCAAGTGGTGTGGTACTGTGGGAGCACATGTCAGGTGTGTAATGCTATTCATTGTGCATTCTCATGTTATGTCACATAATGATTGCATTTGACATGGCATTTCTTGGAGCTGCCAATATGGATATCATATTAAGTTCAAGAAGTGATTGTAGTTCTGTTTATTATCAGATCCACAATGGCCATCTATAACTCAACATTTTATGCATACTGATATTTGATTATGAAATTTAAACATAATTAGAATTTGCATACCGTATTTGGTATCTTCTTTAAATTCTCAATTTAAGCAATCAGTCGCAAAACATGAGTTTCCTCAATATGAGTTAACACTTACATGCAATATATGTAGAAACATGTTTTTTTCTTGGAAAACAAGCAAATCTTGAAAAGAAAATTAGCAAAATGAAAAAGTTTCTGCCACTGAGTCACTGACTAATTGGAACTCCTGAAGAACATGATATAGAGGTTAGCACGTATCGAAAGAATGGAATGAATATGTATTCTAGTCCTCTGAACAATTTTCTGATCTTCTGGTCATATATGCTTTTACAATTATCAGAAATTAGACTGGAAGTTTCATCGACTTGAATGCCATGCTCTTTCAAGGCTTGATAAGGATCGGAGGAAATCTGTTACACCATCTATACGTCTGATGGTGAAACTCTACATCCGAAGAAAATTACAAAATGAGAAGGTATATCTTTTATTCCCAGTTTTACAGCTGCACTATGTAACATCATTTTGTCTGTATGCCTTATTTAATTTTAAGAATAGTTTGCATTAGAATATGAGTAGAAATTTTGTGAATAATTTTACAGAGCAAGCGATCACATAGATTGTAAAACTAGCATAATCACATTTTTGCAAGAAAAAAAAGGGAAATTACGGATTACTACCTCAAAGTATGCACCTTTGGCACATAACTACCCTGAACTAGG
>JAYMSZ010002213.1:0-12447 GCA_036897665.1 Pelargonium citronellum
GGTATTTAATAATTTTATACAGCCATGTGGATGACACAAACAAGTACTAAGTTTTTTTAAACTTCATATCTTTTTGAAAACTTGAGTTCATTTTTTTTATAAGCGACGAGACAACAGACCTACAAAGGCTAGTGTTTCTCACCCCCAAGTGGAGGTGTCACCCGAGTTAGTTGTTAGTATTCCCCTTAAATCCATAAATCCCATCCCATATTGTCGGCAATGAGGCTCGAACCTGAGACCTCAAAGGAAATCCAAAGCGCATCAACCGGTTGACCCAACATGCCTTAGTCAAACAAGCACTAAGTATTGAAGTAGAAGATGGTAAGAAGATATATTAAGCTCATTTTGGAAGAGTCAAAACATTGAAAAATGAAAAGAAGAGTGTAGTACCACCAAGCACGTGTGTCAACTGGTAAGAAATTGTTACAGCTTAACCTGAGGTCTCGAGTTCGAGTCCCAGTGAATGCAGCTGCGTTAAAACTTGGTAGGGAGAGTTTTGTCGTCCTTGTGGTCCTACTTGAGTCAAATGAGTATTAGGGCATCCACAATGGTTATAATGGAGAGGTTAATACCATTGATATTTGTGCATTAAACTTTATTGAGTCATTGAATGAGATTAATAGACATTAACAGGTAGATATCTATCAACCTTTTAATGGTAAGAATTGTTCTGGCACATGTCAAATTCTTCTACTTTATAAGCTAATTGTCCAATATTTATGGTGCTGAAGAATTATGATGGGTCCCGCTATTAACTTCTTAAAAATCAAACCATTGTGAACAAAAGTAGAATGATAATAGTGAGATGATGTGTTCACATGGGGCCCCCGTATTAACCTTTTAAAGCTCAAACCACTATGGATGCCCTTAGGGCATCTCCAATGGAGGATAATAGGAGTGCAATAGCATAAAAAATTGTGCATTACACTCTATTTTGTGAGGCATCTCCAATGGTGTATAATAAGAGTGTAATAGCATAAAAAATTGTGCATTACACTCATATTATCCCTTGTGTGAGTGTAATATCTATTAACCATGTAATATATATTATGCACATAATGCAATGATTGCATATGACACTTGCCCATTTTATTATCCAATCCAATCAAAATACTTGTAATATTATAAAATTAAAATAATAATTTATATAGAAAAATAGAATTGAGTTTATGCTATTACACTCTTAAAATATAACCATTGTGTGAGTGAGTATAATATAAATTGATAGATGATGTGACAAATGTATTACACTCTTAGGCTAAATATAAATTGATAGATGGTAAAAATGAATTTCGTTTTAGTCTATAAAAATAATTTTAGTAAAAAATTTTACAATCTAGAATAAAAATTGAATCTGGGTTGTAACAAATATATGACAAAGAATGAGCATTCTGGGTGGAAAAGCATTCTGGTAGGAATGCGCATTCCATTCCATTCCATTTCATCTTATTACTGCATACCAAACGTAGCCTTAGGGTGTAATCCATTGGAGATGCCCTGAGTGTAATGAGTATTATGCGCATAATATATATTATGCACATAATACATGATTGCACTTGGCATTTGACAAAACTGTTATTTCAACCAATTAAAAATGAATTTAATATTACTAAGCTAATACTAATATACATAAAAAATATTAAAGCGAGTTCATTCTATTACACTTTTGGAGTATAAATCATTGTAGAGAAAAATGTAACAAAAAAAAAAGATGATGTGGCACTTATAATTCATTGGAGATGTCTTGAGTTTTAAAGGTGCTGATTGTGGGTAGGCTTGAGAAACTTCATGGTTAAAAGTTAAAACCAAAAGAAAAAGAGTGTAGTAGCTGACGCCAGCATCCTATTCCTTGGCGGTTTAAAAAGAATCAAAACATCCTGCTTCAGCATATCCTCTCCTCTTTTCGCATATCTGTGGCACACCATTCTATTCATTTCTTTCATTACTTCGCCAACCAACTCCTCCTCCGGATCTTCTTTTACTTCTTCTCGGTAAGCTACCGTATTGTGTTCGTGTCCACTTTCTTCCTCTAATCGGAGATACAAGCAACCATTTTTATGGTTTCCCTTTGGTAGTAGTTTCTATTTTGGAAAACCCATTTCTAGTTTTTTTCTTCTGAGGTGAAAATTTGTATTTTTAAGGGCACCCATATGGCTAGCAAGAGAATCCAGAAGGAGCTTCAGGATTTGCAGCGGGATCCTCCGGCGTCCTGCAGTGCCGGGCCGGTTGGGGAGGACCTCTTCCACTGGCAGGCCACTCTCATGGGTCCGTCTGATAGTCCCTACGCCGGCGGTATCTTCTTCATCATGATCCATTTCCCGGCGGACTACCCTTTCAAGCCCCCCAAAGTCAATTTCCAGACCAAGGTAACTTTTTTTTTTTTTTTTTCTTCAGTTCAGTTCTTGCAAGTTGAACTGGATTCTGAGTCATACATGCAAATGTTAATTACTTGTATTTGAGATTGTACATTTGATGCTGGTAACTTATGATTTCTACTAAGGAATGGACGAGTCTTTACTTGCAAATGTTACTTGTATTTGAGATTGTACAAAAGAAGACATTTTGTTTCCTTTGACCATGAGGAAGGACTGTTTTGTTTTGGTATAGCTTGAAGATTTCATAGACCCTTTAGCTATAGCTTAGTGTCTTGTTTGATTCTATACCCAATGTTTCTCTTAGCGAGTCATGGGAAAATCATAACATTTGTTTGAGGGTTAAATTGATGAAGAGTTATTTTGAGTAAGTTAGAAAACTATTTGCAATGATTAAATGCTTATTTCCCCTGATCTCTCCTACTTTGTGTATGCATGCAAGCACTCTCTTCTTGGTTGTGTGCATTTTGCAAGTGAATAATAAAACTGGAAAGGCTGAGCATAATTAGGTGTTTTTTTTCTTCTTGTTATTGTTGTGAAACCTTACCGAGCTGATAATTGACGATGTGATAGGACTGACAATACACATTTATGTTGTGTTTGTCCTTAGTAGATGTGAGAGGTTGGTAGGGATACATTGAATATGGATAATATGAGGATTTACTCAATATTGAGTCACTTTAGATATGTCTAATTTTGGCTTAGACGTAGCTCTTCAATCCTTCAAAATAAGTGAGAAATACTAACACTATCATAATGACCGTAATTGACTAAATTTTAAGGATAAGAATTCATATTCTTTTGATGTTCCATATTGACTGTCTATTGACATAGCCAAGTCAAGGTATCGGCACATATTACTTATCCATAATTTCCTGGAGATGTACTAGCCACTTGGTGCAATTGGTCCCACTTTGACATCAGGCTAGTGGGGACATCCCCAGATGGTAGGTTATTTAGAAGAAATTTGCACCCACATAAGTATTACGGAAGCATATAAACTAGAGGCATGATTCAATATCTCATTGAGACACTTAACAATGACCTGAATTGCTTTTTCATAGTATCTTCAACTAATGCACTTTATGGTATCATGTGTTGACTGATAGATATGACTATGCATATACACCTCAATTAAGAAAAAGATTTTATTTTTTTCTTAAATAATATTTATATTGTTATTGAGGAGTAGGTTAGTCTTCTTAGTATGTCCTAGAAACTGAGATCACAAAGATAGTTTGTACTTGTACCTCTAGTTATCCAGGCATTACGGGGTCTTTTACTGTTGGTATTGATTCAACCTTTGCTAGTGGGTAACAGTATTAGAGAACTTGCTGTCTGCTCTACCTATTTCATGTCCATTGTTTAAAATACTTTGTATAAGCACCAGTAACTCGTGAGGAAAGAAAAGAAAGTATCAATGAGGATGGCTCTTGGACAAATCATCTTCTACAATTTAAGGAAAGAAATTCGCTAATGATAAAATAAATGGTTAAAATTTAAAGTCGCGTATCATATTTGATTTCCCAACTGTTTTTAAATCACCATTGATCCTTATACTGTTTGGTCTCATATTTTATTAAAACATGTGCAAAATATGTGATTAAAGGGAAGTGAAATAAACATGCTTTTGTACATGGATGATGAGATCGAATGGCACTAGGATGTATGATGATCTCAAATTAGTTTGGAGATAAAATATGATATGTGTGTATAATTGAAAGACCATTTATAACTTCAACCCTAAAATAAAATTTTATGGACATATTAATTTTTGTGTTCTTTATGTGACTACTTTCTTCTTGCATCATTCTAGGTTTATCATCCAAACATCAACTCCAATGGCAGCATATGCCTGGACATTCTCAAGGATCAATGGAGCCCAGCATTGACCATCTCCAAAGTCCTCCTTTCAGTCTCTTCTCTTCTCACAGATCCCAACCCAGATGACCCTCTGGTTCCTGAAATCGCTTACTTGTGTAAAAACCAGAGAAACAAGTACGAGGAAGTAGCAAGAACATGGACCCAGAAGTATGCCATGAATTGAAGCTAAACAGAAGTTACAAGTCTGCTCATGAAATTTCATACTTTCAAATTAATGTTCAATAAGTATACTTCTAATTACTGTGTCAAAGTGCATCTGAGTGAATGATCTGCTGACTTATCAGTAGAACTACTGTATGTATATTATATTCTAAAACATGATGCTCTCTTGCTTGTTAATTTGTGATTTTGTTCTGCTTCTTCTCCTTTCACTGAAGTATTTTCTTGCCAAAAAAAAGTTACCCATTTGGATTCTTTCATTATTCATGCAACATGCTGGGGACTTGGTTAAACTGTAGTTGCTGAGGGCACTATATTAACTTGCTGCAAAATTCCTACATCAGAAAACAAGAAAGTACAGGAAAAGAATTTGATACATATATGCTAGAATGACTATTCACGCCCCTTCACATGCCTCAGGTTGAAGCTTTGTCTCCATAAACATCAAATTATATATTATGTTGGCCACAGCACGGTCCAACTCATGATCTCAAACCTGGTAAGGATACCAATATTACGTGGAACCTTGCACTTGAATATCTTTTGAGTATGGTGGTATCTTCCCTTCATTTTCAGCTAGCTTATCAATGGTGCTTTCTTCCTCCAAATCCTCAACTATCTGTCTGAGAATTTTTTCTTCTTCTGCTTCAAGTTGCTGCATGCACTCTTCAAAGGCAGCAACCAATTCCGGGTTGAAGACAACATTATCATTGCACTCATTTTTAGTAGTAGAAGTAGGTAAAGAGTAGCTTCCAAATTTTGGAGTGACATATTCTTCAGGAGAGTGTACTTGCAGCAAATCCTTGTGGCTTCCAGTATTTGGGAATTCAATGGTCTGTGGAAGGGTAAGTGATTCCAACCCTTTTGCAATAGCCTTTCTTTTAAAGCCTTTCTCAAAGTTGTTGTGGTCTTGAGCATCACCTGTGTCAACATTTAATGCCTCTTTTGTGGTTGAGCTAGTTTGACTTGAGTTGGGTTCTACATTTTCTAGTCCTGATCTTGACAAGATGTCAGTCTCAGTTGATATTTTCTCTTCTTCATCACTAACTTGTGATTGTTCTGTTTCTTGCAGGTCTCCATTAATTCCTGTTTGCTGCTGTGCCCTGGAAAGCCAAATTCTTTCAAGGAATGCATCATATTCTTCTACTGTATGGATGCTCCTGGACCGTCCCCTGACCTTCCCACTCGTGTTCGAATAATCTTCTTTGATCTCATTGAAACTATCAACCGATGTGACTTCATACTCGGGAAACCAGTGACAGCTTTTAGACCGTCTAGCCAGATCATCAACTTCCATAATTGAAGATGATGACTGCACTAATATGCTTGTTGTATGCTTGGTATCTGATTTCGGGTTTGTATTCGGTTCTGGAGTTTCTAAAGCCGTACTTTGAGATTGGAGATTGTTGGAAGTGCAACCAGAGATGATTAGTTGTTGAAGGTGAGAAATGCTGTTGGATCTCTTATGGAGGCTCTGGCTCAGCTCCTCCCTAAAACTCATTGATTTAGACATGACTTTCGAACAAATGCATCCCATGTTGTTTCGGACAATGGTTCAACCCCAAACTCTTAGACTGCACTCATCAAAAATAGGAACCTCAGTCTAAGTTCAGAAAGTGCAGAGAGTATGTGCAGTGCAGCTAGTAAATCTATAAACAGGACTAAATGAAGAGTTCTGCAAAATGAAAAAAAAAGCTGATGCTATGCAGAAATACATGCATACGAGCCTGAAAACAAACGCTGAGTAGCGAAGAATACAAATGTTACCACTGGTGCTGTGTGTAAAGAGCTGCAGACTCCCAAATCAGCTTGAAGCCAACAAGAAAATGAAAGCAAACTGAGAAACTTTAAGGAAGGCACAGAAGCCCCCTGCATTTTGGATGGCAAGATCCATAGAATGAGAGGTACCTTTTCAATTGTGGCTTGTGGTTGTATCTTGAACATCAGTTACCTTAGCATTATATTTGTATAAGGAAGCCAAAACTAAGATTAGAGTGGATGGATATGGAGTCTGATCATCATCAGCATCTAAATTTGTGAATCTTAAGGAGACTAATCAAGGTTCAAACTTAGTGGTGATCCTAATGAATGATAATACATTATATCAGGGCAAGAAAAGCATGACCACTGCAAGTAAAAGCTTCAAATATTAGGAGGAGTTGGTTTCCATGGTCATGGTGGACTAGTTTTAATAGAAAATAGTGAGAGTGATTCATATCAGACAGGATAGATGGAGCCAACATTATATTGATTATTGAAGAATCTTGAGATGGTTGGGAACAACGTATAGAGGGAGGCGGCGCCATGGTTGTGTTCTTGTCTGTTTGATGTAAAAAAGGATGCTCACTAGTTTCTTTAAATCCAAGAACTTTCACCTGCTCCAACTACTTATGCTTTCGATGAAGTAAAATATACTCGAATCATTCACTCAGTGCTCGAAACTATTAGAAAAAGATTTCCAGCTCCGTATTTCCCGGGAGAAAAAGGTACTCTACTTAATTCAATTCTATTCATACATATATAGCTTTCTCATGAAACAAAGTCCTGAACATAGAATGAAGCAAAAAAAATGCTATAAATGGAGAGTCTGTATATCTCAGAGATGATCTGTTGCATACCTGTTGAGAGATCTTGATTCTCAGCTTGTTTTTGCTACATGTAGACTTCAAGGTTCAAATTAATGAACAGATCAGGCTACAAAATCAGCAAACCTCTTTTTAGAGAAATAGTGTGTGAAAGAGGATCTAGTATGGGTTTGGAGGGTGGACTTATAATTTATAATTAGTAGATTTGTCAAAGTTGGTTTGTTTATCAAATATAGCAGGAACCTTCAACCAATTCAGGCCTTAGCCTTACCTAAAACATTCTAATATAAAATAGCCAGACCCATACAAGTTGTTATTACATGCCACCCATCAGCTCTACAATAGTCTGTGATAGGCTTCTTGATTTAGTCAAGATCCCAACAACTTTCTCTGTATGTGGCCCTTGTCTGCTACTAGAAAATTTGGTTACAAATGTAACTAGAAAGTGAGAAATAGAAGGAACCAATATGAATCAGAAATAGTATTTGCATAACATTACAAGATTCACAGTAAATAGACACATATTTCAAATGCACATTCAGCTATACAATCTACAAATTGAGGGAGGCATAGCTATTTGTTTAGGCCAGGCTCTCACTATTCTTTATGGTCTTTGAATTTATCATCCAATTTATTCTTCTTCTTTTCTTATACAATCTGTACTATACTTAATAACAACCTTCGCATGATCATCACTATACTAACTATTGGCAGCCACCAGCAGCAAACCCAATTCTTGAGTTGGTGATGTCGTACGCTACCTTAAACGTCTGTTGTTGGCGATTCCCGACTATGGCAATCATCTCGAATTCCGAGTTACTTGCGAAGGCCAAGCAAGAAACGCCCTTATCGGCTTCTATAAGGATGTTGGATGCCCCGAGTTCAAGGTCTGCATCTCCTTGAAACGTCAGTTTAACCCCAGGCACTGTCATGCTCTTGGGACTTCCCTTGAAACAAGTATCCAATATGGAGTATGCTGGGGCTCTCGTGTACTTCTTGGACATGACCTTCACAAATGCGTCTTGTAACGCGGTATAGATGGGCGCAGGCAGGCGTGTGATCACAGTTCCCGAGTCTATAATAGTAGGGACCCTGTACTGGACAGCAGTCACTCCCAATGGCTTGCCGTCAACTGCAATAGACACCATCCTCAAGTAGTACAAATCAGGTACCTTGGAATCTGTAAACATGGGAGTGAACTTGTATGAAGATGCTGATAGAGAAGTTTTTCCAATAGACAAAAACCCTCCACTCCCTTCCCCGTCGCTGCTCGAAAGAGGTTCAGCTGATGGGAGGCAGTACGAGAAGGCGTATCCATATGTAGTGGACAGCTGAGCTAGCATGGAGAGCTTGTTACGAGCCAGTCCTAGGATCCCAGCAGCCATTCCGAACAGCCCTTCATTGTCCTGACCACACCCATACAGAAAACCGGGCAGAGCCTCTTTTGGGGATAGGGTCAGCAGATCTTGACTCAAGTAGCCTATTGAGCGAGACGAATCACCATAACTGGCTGTGTAGGTGCACACATTGGAAGTATCACAAATAGGTTGATTGAGAGTGGCATTTCCCAGCAAAGAGCACTCGGAGGAGGTGCAGGACAAGGACTTGTAGGTCTTAGAGGCAGAGGGATCAAACAAGGGATCTACTTGGTCATGACAGAACATGGTACAAGGCTGGCACTGGAGCCAAGAGAAAGAGCTCCCTGTGTCAACAAGCATAGCAAAGTACTTGACAGGAGTGCCAAGACCTATTTTCGCATAGTAATTGCCCGCGCCAATGGAAAAGCCTGGTTTCAGTGGGACGCTGACAGATTTTGGCCCCTGGAGATCCCCTGGTTTGTGCTTGGAGGCATGAGTCCCTGCAGTCTTCTTGGCTAGTCTGAAATTAAGACCCTTGACACGTTCTTGGTCTCGCGCGAGCATGTCAGGTAAGAATGATGAAGATTTGGGTCGCCTGGACAGGGGGGAGCCGGGTCCATGTACATGAAATATGTCCAAGAAGATGTCAGATTGGCTCAGCTTTAACTCATTTTCTGCAGAAACAACCCACTTGTAAGAACAAGCTATAAATACATGAATAGAATTACAGTAGAGAACTCAAATACAATTGTTTCATTTCAATGAAAACAACAATATTAAAGGAAGTTACATGCCTTGAAATTCTGTAATTGCTGAAGATTTTGCGAGAAGAATACAGAAAACAAGAAGCCAAGTTGATCCCATCTCTGATACAGCTTTGTGAGATTCAGAGCAAGTTCTTGACCCACTTTATACAAAAACGGAGAAAAGCAAAATGCTTGGCGTACTTGTGTGGCTTCTTTCTCAAAAGAAGTGACATAAAGAGGATGGACTGTAAATTAATGAGACAAGCCTAAATGTTTTCACATGGATCAAACTAACAGTCTCTGATTAAAACATCATGAAGTTGACATCGCAAGGCAGAGGTTAAGGTTGGTGATAGAGAATCACATACAAAGAAATATATAGTTACCGTATGTTAACTGGAACTTAGCCAAAGAAGAAAAGCAAATTCAGTTTACACAATAATAAATAAATAAAGCATGAAAGGAACAGTTGGGGGTTGAGACAGGAATAGATGAGAAGAAGTCAAGTGGCTGGCTCTACCTTAACTGTATCACGATTCATCGTTCAAATAGCGAATAGCAGCAACCGACACAGTAAGGTGAAGTCTGGAGTACTTATATTACAGGCAGTGGTGCAAAGTAAACATCTTTATCAGTGAGATGCATGGCATGGCATGATTAAGTGTAGCATATGAAATCACATGAAATGGTTTAAGAATCATATGAAATGCACATGCAACTGATGGATCAACTGTTAAGAAGAAGGTACATCCCATCAAGAGAAAAATTAGACAGCCAAAATCATAACAGAGTGATCAATTCAAATACTGTCGGCAGAAAAATACCAGCAGGTAGGTCATTCTTGTCATATATGGAGAGTGATCCATACAAATCTCTCTTAATGCATTCAATTAAGTCAGTTATGAAAGTTGACAGCTACTGCCTTCTTATCTCACAAGCACATAATTTAGATTTTGTGAAGAAAATGAGAAAAAGCCAAAAGAGAAACTATTCTGGGAGGTAGAGCATCAAACGAAACAAACCAGTAGTTAGGACAATATGTTTCCTTACAGACACTAGTCCAAATCTAATACGGTTGTTATGAAGCAACTCATCCCTACCAATGTGACTTTTCTTGAAAATAACAAAATTTAATGTTGATACATACATAGAATATGATTTGTTGTACAGCTATGGTATAAACTTCCCATTCTCATTTCTAACCGGGTTGTTGACTGGGACCAGCATTCAATTGGCTGCACAACCATGTCCTCGGCGTCCCTTAATTTCTGAAGGCCCACCTATAAATTAAGAGAGGTACTATGAACACCAATTGTTATTAGTTTGAGGAAAAAAACATAACTTACCTGAATATCCAAGAGTCTCTAAGAGGACAGCTAAAAAAACTTGAAAAAATAAACCTTAATCTTGTGAAATTTCTGCAGTTGGGCAAAATTCATTTATGTATTTCAATTAATATATTACACAACTACTTCTGAGGAACCATAGGACAAAAGGTAAATCAATTAATTCTGTCTATACATCTTAATGATCAGTAGCTTTCAGTACAACAAAATGGGGCAGGGTTCACTTTTGATACATGATTTACAAAACAAATGCTTGGCAAAGGTAGAGAGAGGCACAGACCTGAAATTATTAGAACTGGCCAAAATCAATACAAGGGACAAAATAAATCCACCAACGCCTAAAAGCATTGCCTTCATTTGCTTCAGAACAGCTCTGCAGATAATGTGTTCTCCGGCGGACACTCTCTTCAATTGTTGAACTTCCCTTCATTTTCTGATAATGCTTATTAAAATCTGAGTTACTGTAATTATCAGATTTCCTCACTTTTACCTCTTCATCAGAGTCATTATCAGAGCCCAGATGCTGTCTAGACGAGGAATGTTTCTGATGCCTTGGGCTGCTTCTATGCTGGTGCTTCTCCCGATGACCCTTTTTGGCATGAGACTTCTCCTTGTGCTTCTTTTTATCATGAATTTTATTTTTGTATTCCTTTTTATCACGATCCTTGTCCTTTTCCTTCTTTCATTTTGATTCAACCTATACAGAAACAAAGGTGTCAAGTAAGCACAGCAATAGTATAAACAAAAGTTATAAATTGGAAGTGCAGATAAAGAAAGTGTGCTTCATCATCAAATTATATTGATGTAATTTACAACATTACAGCTATTAGGTTTTTTTTTTCCGTATGTAAATTGTCCTACGATAAATCAATACAAAATTGGTTTAACTGCACCCATGAAACTAGAGTTCTACAAATATTTGTTTACAGAACTCATTAATAATTTAAAATCATTGGTCCAAAAAACACAGACCACAAAGTGTGTTTTAGTATATTCCTCTTACTTGGAATGGTTCATCCATTCATCCTTACTCACAAAATGAGTATACCAAGGCGACATGATCAAAATCCAGCCAAAACAGTACTTGCTTTGAGTACAGAGCATGAAAAAGAAAGTTGTTCATCCTTTTCAATATGTAGTATACGATCCGTTGTACTTCTAGCTTTTCATAATATGGGTAATCTCAAATTTTTATCTTATTATTTCAGCCAGTTCTTCCCCTGGAGTCCCACTAAGCCAGTTAAAGCATGAGTGTATGTTCTTTATTAATACTCCATCCACACTCTTCTCTTCAAGCAACACCATTAACCCCTCTTTTGTGCCTACCTATTAGATTCTCAACAGCATCCTACTTCTTTTAATAACCCAAACCACTTTTAAACATTCAATGACAATTTTCATGCCCCACTTGCAATACAGCAAAAAGCTCCTGCAATGAATTATAAAGGGTATTGCAAGTGCATACAGCAAAATAGACTAAACAGAAACAAACCTATGAAATAAAAATCTACATGGAAATCCAATTACACCGGGTAATTATGAAAACTAATCAACCAAACACCTCTTTTATTAAAAAAAAAACACACAATCTGCTGTGAACTAAATGTACTACCTCCATCCCTAAATGAGTGTCCATGTAATTTACTAAATAGTCATATACAAACTTCAAAGTCCAAACTTTTGAAAGAAACAGGACACTGAGTATATCAATGAAATGAGAGATCAAAACACAGACAAATGTTAATGCACTAAATACTCATGTACAAACTTCAAAGTCCAAACTTTTGAGATCTCATCGTTGTCATCGACACAATTATATACTGAAAAAATAGCAGAAGATGACCAAGAAAGGAAGCAACTTACTGATTTGCGAATCATGGCCATCTGGATAGGGTTGTTCTTGACGAGAGCAAGCGCCTCCTGCTTACGCTGACGAATCAAGAGCAAAGGGTCCGAATGGAGCTTCCTCTATGCATCATTAGCAGATTGAGGCTTGT
>JAYMSZ010002214.1:0-12444 GCA_036897665.1 Pelargonium citronellum
GGGCGAGACACCAAAACTTTGTGGAGGCGAGGCTCCTGGAGACGAGGCTCCAAAACTTAGTGGAGGCGAGGCTCCAAAACTTTGTGGATTTTCCATTGTATATCTGTTACATAGTATAAAGAAATTTTTATTACTTCTTCTCAAGTCGAGTTACAAAATTTTGTTCAACTCTCTTGTAGGAGTACACAACAACTTTCTAAATAGTGCTTCTTGAGGTTGTTGGCATGTTGTGGGTCATGTCCAGCTCCCACTATCTTTCCTTGAGCTCTTTCCATTCTAATCTTCTTCATAAGCTCTTTTCTTTCCTTTGCGTTCAAGGTTAGCCTAGAACTGGAGCAACTTTCCTTTGGCGATGAGTTTTTCTACTGCTTCTTTGAGGACACGGCAGTCTTCAATATCATGACCCAAATATTTGTGGAGAATACAATATTTGTCCACATCTCTTCCTCTATGTTCTCCTTCAGGAACGATTAGCCATTTTATGTTCTCTTTTCTTTCAATATAGTTGAAAACTTCCTCATAGCTAACTTGTAATGGGGTGTGGCCAAACCCAGTTATGTTTGTGTTCAGGGGTTTACTACGATCGTCATTGGGTTTCTTTTTCCCTTTGTCTTTGTTCTTCTGCTCTTGGCTGCCACTCGCAGTCACTTGCTCCTGGAGCTTTTAAATATCTTCCTGGAGGAGAGCGATGGTATGATCAGTTGTAGCTAATGCTGCTTGCATTCCTGAGGTTGGCAATGCTTGCCTCCTAGTCACTTGTCTATCCTTAAACTATATCAGCCTTCTGGCCTTCGTGTTCATGATTGGAACAGAGTTCTCTACTGCCAGAATCTGTTGTCCCATCATTCCTCCTCTTCCACGAAGATTTGGAACCGATGGAACTTGTCCCCTTCCTTGAGCTAGTGCATGAGCCATCGCATTAATGGTGGTTGGTGGATTGACTGGTGGAGCGACTAGTGGAATTGTCACTCAATTGGTTGCCAGGTAGGTGGTCAGCTGCATTGCACCCATGAACTGGTTCGACATTGTCTGAAGCATCTCAGGGGTCATTGGGGTCAGCATGGAAGCTGGTTGAGACGGGCTATAGGTTGACTGCATTTGCAGCAGCTTCCCGTGCCTGTCTTTGTTGTTCTCTCCGGGCCCTTCTGTTCATGCTCTGGAATGAGTCTTCAATGGTTTGGTGGGTCTGAGAGCGTTGCTGATTCTGTGATTGATCTCTCACCCTGGACTCGCCTTGACCTTCCTATAGGTTTATTCTTGCCTTTGAAGGAAGCTGATTGCGGAGATCCCTATTCCTGCCTTTGAAGAAAGCTGAAGGTTGTGGTTTGTTGTTTTTCTCATGGGCCTCAACCCATCAGTATTGGATTGATGACCATCACCACCTCGTTGTTTGGTTGATCCTCCCCCTCGACGAGGGTTTGGAACCTGAGGTGCGACCAGGTTGGCATGAGCAGCAGCGGAGGTGGGTGGAATGACTGGCGCACCAGTGACTCCCCCACCTGGAGTGCGGTAAGCACGCAACATAGCTTCCATGGCGTCTGCCATCTCCGGAGTCATGGTCACCAACTGGGGAGTAGGTTGAGGAGTAGTGGCAAACGCCTGGGCATTGAAGGACCCAGCAATGCGTGTTGGGTTATTTGACCTCTTCCTCTCTAGCTCATCTCTTAGGTCTTCCTGGTGAGCAGATGTGTCAGGAAATTCTGTCCTAATATTCAGGTTCTGCCTGGAGTGGCGACTCTCCTTGCTCCGTCGGGAACTGGCAGTTCGTTGTTGGTCAGGGTTGGCATGTCTCTTTCTGTGTCTTCTATCTCCATCCATTGTCTGAGTCTGCGGTTAGGATATCTTGATTGAACGTGGGCTTTCAACACGTTCCCGGCAATGGAACCAATTGGTTTGCCTCTGAAAATCTGGTTCAAATCTTGGTCTGAAGTGATGTCGTGTCCGTCTCGTCACCTCACCACGAGGCAGTCTGATGACGCGACAGGTGTTGAAATTGTGTGGTTATCCTGGATGAGGGGACTTGGGTTTGGATCTTCTGGTTGAAGTCTTGAGATCTTGTAGGTTAAGGCACTCGTGTATGGATCTCTTGGTTAGAGCCTTGGGTCTCTGGATCTCTTGGCTGGAGTCTTGAGTGTCTGGATCTCCTGGATGAAGTCTTGGGACTCTGCTGCGAGGGGACTTGGGTCCAGAGCTCTTGGGTGAAGTCTTGGGACTCTACTGTCGTGGGGACTCGGGTCCAGAGCTCTTGGGTGGAGTCTTGGGACTCTGCTGGCGTGGGGACTCGGGTCTCTGCTGATGTGAGGACTCGGATCCAGAGCTCATGGGTGGAGTCTTGGGACTCTTGAAGTCCTGCAAGTTACGTCTTGTGATCCAGCAGATGATGTCTTGAGATCTGGCAGGTGACTTCTTGTGATTCCAGCAAGTGACGTCTTGTGATCCTACAGGTGACTTCTTGTGATCCTACAGGTGACGTCTCGTGGTCACGTCGTCACGTGGTCTCGTGGTCACGTCGTCTCGTGGTCACGTGGTCACGTCGTCTCGTGGTCACGTGGTCTCGTGGTCTCGTGGTCACGTGGTCTCGTGGTCACGTCGTCTCGTCGTCTCGTGGCCTCGTTGTCTCCCGATCTCGTGGTCTTGTAATCCTGCGTACACGAACGCACCGTTACGCGGAATCCCGGATGTGTGTCCGGGGGACCGCCTCCGGCGTGAGAATCAGGATCTCAACACAAGTAGGTAAGCTTTGAAGATTCGAAGATCTTCGATGAACACTTGAACGTATTCGAAGATCTTCGAAGAACTCGATGAACACGAAGAACAGTTGAGAGCTTTCGTGTTTTCCAAGTTCAAGAGAATGAAGAATCCTTTACCTTTGGTGGGAGGTTCTATTTATAGCCTCCAACTCACTTGATGACACTTACTTGATGATGTGGCGTCGTGTGATTGGTTGAAATTTCATGGTGGGTCTCACTCCAAAAATGAGAGTAAAAATACTACTTCAATTGTGCATAGTAGGATTTGAACCTTAGACCTCTAGGTTGAGGTAAGGTTGCTCTTGCCACTTGAGCTATGGCTTTCTTGTGTTCATTTGCCTCCTTTTTTGGTCTTAAGGAGTGCTCTTGGCTTCTTGTCCTCAAAATTCGATTAACCCGACCCGAGACCAAATTAGTTCTTTGACTCAGAATTGGTCTTGTCCACGTGTCGGGATTCGACTTGGTGAGCCACGTGTCACATCGTCATTGGTTGTTTTTATTTCTGATTTTTTATGCCGAATCAATTATATATATTGCTTGCTAATTGCTATTCTGAATTTTTTTTTAATGAAAAGTTGGTTAATATGGTATACAATATATCTTTGTGTACATGTATGGTAGTCAATGACATTAGCTAATATTTTATCATATTGGCACAATTTTGATCAGTTTTTTTATTTATCAGATCAGTATCAGCCTATAACAAGTATTCGTTAAAGAGAAACTTTATAGTGTTATCGATGATAATATGAACAATTGTCAGGTTTGATAATGTGTCCCAAAAAAACTGATATCCACCTCAACATTCAAAGCAAATCATCTTGAAGAAAATGGCATTTAAATAGGAACAAAACAAAATCTTATACAATATCCAGCTCCAACATCAAAAGTACAAATTGTTTCAGGTATCTTCTCAAGGACAGTGTTCTAGGGAAATGCTTGCTTCTCCCGAATTCGTCCCTCCAAGAAGGAACCATTCTACACAATACCCATACAATATAAACAGACACTTCAATGAATTGTAGTCTTCTAGTTATCAAATCATTTCCTTCAACGTAGTCAAGTTCATGATTTCCCATAGAGGTTCCGATAGACTATCTTTGTTCGGTAGACAAGAATCATGCTCAAGCCAAAAGCGATAATACATAAACCTGCCATTATCAAGGAAGTAAGGAAGAAGCAGATGTAACCTTCACATTTCAATGGTTCATCCAAAGCAAGCAATGCAGCTGGTAAAACTGATCCGGAGTTGTGCTGGAGGTGATGGCGGTTATGAGCTTGTTTTTCTGCTTCATAATCATATATACTGCTAGCAATTAGACCAGAGAAGACTAGTGAACCAGCGGGGTTAGCAAGAGTGAGGAAATTATACAAGGCCCCGAACTTTTTTAGGCCAAACAATTCAGAGGCAGCAGCTGGCACAATTGCCCAATGTGCCCCGTAGCCAAGGCCAATCATTAGAGTACCAATGTATATTGCCCCAGGCCAACCAAAAGCTAAGAAGACGTGACCAACTGCCATAATAAGTTGGGCACAAGCCATCGCCACCGACCTTGGGTATGCATAATCCCTATTACAACAATAACCAGACTGAAGAGTGAGTCATGATCAGAATAATCAAGCATCAAGGAGGAAATGAAAATCATCTGTACCTTACAATGATCTCCGAAAAGTAACCCCCACCAATACGGCCAAGAAAGTTCCAAATGCTGATCAGGGATACAAATATATGTGTGTTATCATATCCAAGAGATTGGCTCATCTGACCAAGATTATCGATAACTGTCATCCCAGATCCGGAACCCAATAGAAGAGAGAAAAAGATAAGCCAAAAATCTGCTTTAATCAAAGCCTGTGTCAGAGTGAAGTCCTCTCCTCTACGCGGACCTCTTCTCCTCTTGATCCTCACTGCTCCTTCTGCAGCTGCATGGAATAGTTTTGATTGCAATTGGGCAATACGTTTTTGCCTCTCTGATGCTGGAAGCAAGTCTACATCTTTAGGCTTCTCATCTTCCACCTCACTGAATATGACCTCATTTGCCTCCTGATCAGACTTGCCAGGTTCTTGTTTCTGTGCTGTAGGAAGAAGAGCCTCTTCAACAGAAGATCTTGGATCGGAGTAGAAAGTCAATAACATTGGAATCACAATGGGAACCAGGAGGATGATGAACAAAATCACAGTAAAAATTATGATCACAATGTGGTTCAAATCAACAAGATCTTCAACAATCATGACCCCCATCAAATAAGCAGCCAATAGGAGGCAGACGCTATAGATAAATGAGAAACTTAAATCATCGGTTGGTCGGACTTGTCTGTGACCTCCAACTGGTCTAACAATGAACATTAGTGCAATAACTACCATTGTTGGCCCAACTGCAACCATGAATATTAGAGATGCATTATCAGGGGTATGGATCAGAGCATATATCTGAGTCATAATTGCAACACCCAACCCAGAAAAGCCCTTCAGTATTCCGACCACAGGACCTCGACTTTTCGGGAAGTTTCGCACACAAGAAACTAGAGCAACCGTATTGAAGTAGGTCTCACCATTTGTCCCAACAGCTATAAGAATGCACATCTGCATACAGATAACAGTTAACTATTTTAATAAGGCAAAATGTTACCTAAGATTTATATATCCTCCTCTCCCCAAACAGAACAACTTAAAGAAGAGTTTATTATATTGGACCTTCCAAGGATTTTCTCAATACAGCAATACAAGTACAAAACTCGTTCTAAAATATTTGCAGATAAGAGCAAGAACAGGAGAGTGCTTAAATGCAATTCAAACTACACAGGGCCATATATGTGACTGGGAAGCAATATATCAAGCAAATAGATCCCTCACAAGGCCATTATCTCTGAAAGTCACCTATCCTAAGTAATATCCATGAATATTACTTTCTATAAACATCATATATGCACTAGAAATTTCAACTTTCAAGACATGAGACATATACCAGCAAATACTCCCTCCGTGCCAAAGTAATATTCACTTTCTAATTTTTGTGAACATTAAGGATGAGTTTGAAAAGGCTAGGTTCACCCCCTTGTACTCTCATGTGATGCTGCTGTAACAAACTTAAGGGGTTCTAACCAACCTACCATAAGGATATTATTGATAGTTTATGCATAAGTAGCTAACCAAAATGGAAAATGGACAATTATTTTGGGACGGAGGGAGTAACATATAATTCCCAAAACAGGTATACTTATAGTAAAGATAGGTTGCTTCCATCAAATGTATTGTTTCAGTAACATATAAGAAAAATGCTTAAATAAGCAGGCCAAGGCTCATCGAGCTATAAGATAAAGAAACTTGTGAGCTCTGCTTACCTTAACTCAAGCACAGCTCACAGCTTACTCATTTAAGAAGATCAGATGACTTGTCGGCAGCCAACCAGCTCTTTAAGGTGTTCAATGAAAAGCCTAACAAAACGAATTAATTACCAAATACAAACTTACAGCCCTCCCAAAAATGAATGCAAAACAGATAATAAAATTACGACACAGAGAGTTCAATGAGCCTAAAATCCTCTCTCTATTTGAATCAAAGACAAATAAAGATACTGATGTTTCAATGGGGAAAAAAATTGAGGTAGGAACATCATACTCAATATTAAGCCACATCACATAGTGCATCAACTACCAAATAGATTTACAAGACCAAGTAGCTTCCCTGATAATAAAAAAATGGGCAGCAAGGTTCTGTTTGTGATACTAAATTGCATTATTGCATATCTGCTAAGTACCTTTTCTTTTCCTGAAAAACATGAAATTACTAATCAAACTGACATACTACTGTTTCTTTAATTACAATGTTAAAATTATAAAAGTGCCAAAATTAGTAACTAACTATATAGCATATAAAGAAATTCAACAGTGACTATGCCTTCAATGATGATGAATGCTTGATCCATATTTTTTAATAATTTTTTTTAAAACTTCAATTACAGTAATTAGTAATCCAATAATAGTTGGGAAACTGATATGGCAGAAAATCAGCTCTCTCCCAGATCACGGGAGAGTTAAAAAAGAGACAAAAATAGAAAAACTCTTCATCACCAACAATGGCCAGAATATTCCATAAACAAGAAGATGACATAAAATCCCAATTCAACCACAGAAACCACAAAACCAAAACCGGAGCTGAACCGCTAACAATCAGCTAAAACCAATAAAACAAAAACAAAATAAGAACAATGAAGTAAAAAGATGAAGAAGATAACACTGTTTGGTTCAATTGTTACTCACCACTCCGAGAGGCAAAACCGGAGCTCGACCGGTAATAATCAGCCAAACCCAGCCATAGCCAATAAAATTCTGCAGAGCGCCGACGAGTAGAGCACCCCACAGAGGCAAGACCTCGACCAAGGTCCCAGCCAAAAAGCCAACACTGTCGCCAAGGTCCTTGGCGACGCCCAAACTAGCAACCTGCTTCTGATTGTAGTTCAGGGAGCTCTTGATCACCGGCGAGATGCTGCCGAACAAGTATCCGATACCGGAAACGGATTGAATCCACATTGCCGCCACAAAGACGAGCCATCTGTTGTTCAGGAACGCACTGATCCTCTCCTGAAACGTAGCCATTTAGGCACAGGAGAGACAGTAACTGCTACTGTAAATGTAATTTTCTTTCTAGGTCTGGTTCGATTCCTTGAAAGATTCTGAGAAAATTTGGATATCTGGATGGATTGAGGAGAGAGTAGCGGTATTGACCTTCACTTGTTGTTGTTATATATTTTACCAAGGATAATCCAACTCAATTATGAGCCACAGGACACAGGAAGAAAAAATAGATTGATTGATTGATTGATAATGAAATTTGGCAATAAAAAAAAGGTGGGGTTTTGCATTCTTATGGTTTGTGTTGTGTGATAAGATTTGTAATTTTGACAATTTATTCAATTTGGTTCATATGAATACACAATCATATGGACAAAGACCTTGTTTTTCACATATTTACGTACGTGCCACTGTACAGGTCTGTTAATGGCTATCGGCTCAGCAGTGTGGTACGGTAATTTGGTGAGGCTGAGGATTAGGCTATTAGTGTTCACATCTTGTATTCGTGTTGTGACAAAAGTTTAGTTCTGAGTTTAAAAAAAATAAAAATTAGTACTTATTTTGAATGGTAAAAGATTCAAGATGGTCTCTTATCTATTCAGTTCGTGCTATTTTGGTCATTACACTACCAAACGTGTCATTTCAGTTCAAAAGATAGGTGAATGAGTTTTTATAGTCTAAACGATTTCAAAACCGAGCCCCGTCAGGACATTATGTCAAAATACTGACAGAATCCTTTAAGTCTTGATGACGTAGAATTAAAAAAAATAAATATATTTTTAATTAAAATTTAACGGCTTCGTCAATGATTTTGACGGAATGTCCTGACGGGACTCGATTTTTAAAAATGTTTGGACTATAACGACTTTTTTACCTATTTTTTGGACTGAAATGACACATTTGATAGTTCATGGACTAAAATAGCACGAATGGATAATTCGATGACCATTTTGAACCTTTTTCTATTTTGAATTTTTGATCTTTTAGAAGCTGTGGAGAAAAAAAAACTTTATATTCAATCACTTTAAATGTATTCATTGGAATGAACAAGAAGTCTCAAGTGTAGCCAACATATATATATATAAATCCTTTCTGAGAATTAACTCAGTTTAGTTCTTCTCTTTTTGTTTAGATTGGATGTTGATTTATGAAACTATATTCCAAAGAACTTGGAATTTCTGGACTTATTTTGAGAACTTTTCTGCTTTTGAAGTCTAGGTATATAGGGACTCACATAACATAACATGATTTTGTTTTTAGAACATGTGATGACTACATGTTTGTGGGTCGTAATGTTTGTGCTGTTTATTTTAAAATATGTGGGACTTAGTAATGTACGGACTCACATAACTTGGTTACAAGGTTTCATATTAGAGTTTTTGGATCATGCTTAATTCTTCACAATTTGTTGTTTATAACTCTCCCCAAATTTGTACACTATGATTTTCATTTTTTCAATTGATTATCATATTGTGATTTGTGATCTACAAATAGTTGTTAGTTTAACTGTAAGACATACATATGATGAAAAAATCGTTGAGAAAAAGTTCCGGTGAATGACTTTTTAGGAAGTCATATAGGTATTCAATAAGGAATTTCAGACAACATCCTGCAAGAGCATCCTCAAAAGCAATCTGCGAGACCCTCTGCACCAAAGGCGCGACCAAAGCATGCTCTCACAAGCCATTTTTGTAAGTCCATTCTCGCCTGCAAGACACTTCTAGAGCATCGTTTCCGGATCATGCCATTTGCATGGTAGGGTGCACAAGCATTTCCACGAGCCCATGTTTAAATTTCAATAATGGACTACACATAATGGTTTGAGCTTCCACTATTATAATATCAATCTTATTAGTATGATTTGTCTTCCACCATTTTATGTAATTTTCTTCTCTCATATTTTTTCAAAATGTGACATACTTCAACACCATGTACCACAAAGCTGGCATCTGCTCACATGAATATGAACAAGAATTCAGTAATGAGATGCTAGCTTTGTTGGATAATACTCCCACCATCTCAAAATAAGTGTCATGTTTCTATTTTTAAATTATTATATTATTGTTTTTTTTATATTACTCTTATCACTTATGCACTGTATATTGGCAGATTTGAACTGCACATGGGTGTAGGTGAAAAATGAGGGTAATATTGGAAACACATTAAATTATTTAATAATCCTTAATTTTTTAAAAAAATTGGAAATAATTTTGGGACGGAGAAAGTACTTGGTTTTAAAATTTCATGTATGATATATATCACTATGGTCGATATGTCCGAGTGGTTAAGGAGACAGACTTGAAATCTGTTGGGCTTCGCCCGCGCAGGTTCGAACCCTGCTGTCGACGATTTGTTTTTAATTTTGTCGGCGATATTCGCTCTCAAGATCTAACCAACCTCGGTTCTCGTACAACTGTATAGTCTGGGCTGGCTTAAAGTTTTTGTTTGAAACTGAGGCCCAAAATATGGAATATACTGATCTTCTGTTGTTGATTGTAGCTGAATGGGAAAGAGTTATGAGGTCCATTTGGATGACTTATTAAGTAGATGCAACTCAAACTCCAGTGAACCCAACTTGCCAACTCACGTACAAGCTTCTCCGAGCACTTAAGAATTTTGCAAAAAAAACTCAGAATTGTGAGTCAATTCTCGGAGAGTCTAATTATCAATCAAATCCACTCTCGCATCTATCATTTCATGGATAGTCATATATCCGACGCTTGTTCATCATCGTCTTGACCCTTTTGAACTTACAGCTGTTAATATTTTTTGCAAATTTGCGGTTGACACTTTTAAACCGTTTTACCACACTCGAACTAATCTTCATTCGATCTGGGTATGACCACAAGGACGGCAAAGTTCTCCCTACTAAGTTTTAATGCAGCAGCAATTCTTGATACTCGAACTCAAGACCTTATGTTAAGATGAAATAACTTCTTACCAGTTGACCCACGCGCTTGGTGGTAAAAAAAAAAGGTACTTCATTTGTTGAGCTAAAGAAAAGAGGATTCTGATCTAATTTAGTTTATGAAATATCCCATTTGTTTCATACAAATTTTTAAACTCCACTCTGTTTATGTGAAGTGCACAAATTACTTCGAAGCCAAGTTTAAATTTCATAATTTTTGTTCTCCAAAAGTCAAATCCTTGTAATGGAGTGATGGAGAAATTTATCCTGGTTAGTCTCGAGCTCTATTTTTTCTTAAGTACTTTATTTCTTTACCATTACAAAGGTTAAAAAGAAATTTTATTTTGTGAGTGACTCATTTTTAATAAATATGTTAATGACTTGGACTTGTGTAGATGCATAAATGTTCCTAAACAAGCCTTAAATCCCGATTCACACTGATTCGTGTGAGACTAGAAATGGCCAGTAGATCAAAAGTCATTTTCTTTGTAAGTTGAAAACAGCCATTATCAGTTATCACTGCATGTATTGGCCCACCAACCATCTCCGGACAGATTGAAGTAAAGCCCGAACGGGTTTTAAGGAAGCTTCCCGAAAGTGCTTTGTGAATCACAATTGCTCAACTCTATGGTCTTCACTTTACCCTTGTAAGTTCACAACCTAACCAAGATCCCATCTTTATACACTCACCAACCTCATTACACTCTCTGAAACACTAAAATCGGATCGAGATGTCGGATTGGGGACCGGTGTTTGTGGCGGTGGTGCTCTTCATTCTGCTCTCGCCGGGTTTGCTGATTCAGATTCCGGGCCGTTCCCGATTTATTGAGTTCGGAAACTTCCAGACAAGCGGAGCCTCCATTCTGGTTCATTCCGTCATCTACTTTGTTCTCATGTGTATCTTCTTGTTGGCTATTGGTATTCATGTTTATTTTGGTTAATACATTCAATTTCAATCCAATCAAACCATTGTATTTGTGATAAAGTTTCAACTGTTATTATGTGCTCTGAATTGTTATTCTAGTTCTCTAGGGCTAATTTGGTGGATTTGAGCAATTGTTTTGATCTGATCAAATTTTTAGGTTATCCACCCAAGTACCATACTAAAATAAAGTAATTGATGGCAAAATCATATAACTATGCAGCATAGTGAAAAACTTCTAAAATCAAGATTTGATGGTATTGAACATAGCAGCAAGTGAGAGAGAAATGGAAATAGTAGAATCAGTTTTGGTAGCAACAAAAGTAAAACATAGGTTGATTTTAGACATAGAGGTGGATGTTTAGAACTACAAGGAACAAGATGAGGAAGAGAACATACAAAACTGCATGAACAAAAACAGAGGCAATACTGGTCTTCATGTTCATGAATTCAAAGGGACGATTCTTGCCCGGCATCTGAAAGATCCCTCCCGGAGACAAGAAGGCAAACAGCGCCGCAGCGATCAACGGAGCAGCCCAGTCATGCATTCTTCACTTCACTTCTGTGGATATGCAGCTCTTGGAAGAAGAAGAAGAAGAAGAAGAAGATATGTTTGGCACAATACTATTTGTTAGTTTATTCCAAAATTGAAGTCCAGAGCACTAGAGCAGCAGTGGTTGAAGAGAGAATAAGAATGAGAATTTTATAAAGGTAGACTAGAGACTAGAGAATTGTCAATGAGCTTTATTTCTTTTTCTATTACTTAATGCTCAACAAGGATAAGGCACAGAGCATCATTTTCTGTCCATGAAGCTGCATTATATATACTACATATGCCCTTATCAGTGCCTTGAAAAGATGATGCTAATTGGTTTCCAGTCTAGCTACTTAACCAATTTATGTTGTGTAACAGTTACATATGTATTACTTCAAGACATGTCATTTAACATGCATTCCAAGATGTGTAGTAAAACTTTTCTGTTAACTTTAACTTTGTAACGGTTCAAATTTCAGAACCTTGAGTGATTGATCATGTCACACTTGCTTTCCAGAAAATTCAAATAAAAAAAAGTGTGTAATTGGTCAAAGAACAGAGCACTGAAAGGTGGGATTATTTAACTCTATTTGGAGGTTAGAATAAGAGGAAGATGACAAGAACAAAAAGAAAAAAAATAAATCCTAAAAGCCTGAAAAACTGGCTCAAATGGTAGAAGATTACTGTAATAAATTAAGGGTGGTGATAAATCCAAACCAGAAAAGGATAAATCCACACCATTTTGCATGGATGGACA
>JAYMSZ010002215.1:0-12440 GCA_036897665.1 Pelargonium citronellum
GAAGAAATAGGAATGAGAATCTCATTCCATCCAATATAGATGAGAATCAAAATACACATGGGTAAAGGAATGAGAATCAGAATGAGAATTAGTGTACTCTAATTCAAACATCATCAATAAGAATCTCATTCTCATTGTCATTCTCCATTGTCATTCCCAAACTAAAAACTCTAATCCAAACGATACCTAAGAGAAATATTTTAACATCATGTAATAATTCTTTGTGATTCGTAGCAAAGAGTATATCGTCAACACATAGAATCATTATTAATTTTCTCCCATTTACCTTCATGTAGATACACCAATTCACGACGTTCTCTATAAACCATATGACATATTGATACTATTAAATTTAATGTATTATCGTCTGAAAGTTTGTTTTAATCCATATATTGGCTTTTATAATATACACACTAGATTTTCTTTAACTAAAGTTCTAAAACCCTCAGGTTGGTCCATATAAATTTATTTCTCTACATCATAATTGAGGAAAATGATTTTTACATCCATTTTATGAAGTTTTGGATTATAATGAGACACTAAAACCAAATCAATTCTTAAGAAATATTTCTTTGAAACTGGAGAAAATGCCTCATTGCAGTCAATGTTTTGTTTTTTAGTTTAACCTTTTACATTGTGTATGACCTTATATCTTTTAATATTTCCGTGTGAGTCTTCTAGAGCTCATTTACAACCCACTTCCTTTGCATTTTCAGGCAACTTTAAAAGTTGCAAAACTTTGTTGCTGTCCATTGTTTTCAACTCTTCTTTCATGACATTAAACCACTTTTCGGAATTGTTACATCTCATAGCTTGTTTGAATGAGATTGAATTTTCATTAATACTCAAGTCTCATTCATGCTTAAATGAGTATATCAAGTAATCATCTGAAGTAGTTGACTCATCAAATATATCAAACATTAATCCTTAAGGAATCTTTCTTTGAATGAGACTGAATTTCCATTAATAAAGTCACACACACACACATATATATATATATCACAAGGGGTCTTAGAAATTACTTTACTAGGAACCATGTTCAACAAACATACTGTTGTTCTTAAGGCATGTATGTATCCACACAAAAAAGAGAGTACAAGAGTATGAATCATCATACTCCTAACCATATCCATTACTGTATAACTTCGTCTTCCAATAACTCCATTTTGTTATGGTATTTTAGACATTGTAAATTGTGTACATATGACCTGAATCTCTAAAAACATAACAAATGAACCTAGATATTGCCCGTTTTCATCATATTTTTTCATAAAATTCGCAACATCTCTATAATCTCATCACTTTTAGGATGTCCATTTATTAAGTCTTTTCATGCAGTAGTTATAGATAACAATATCTTGAATAATCATAAATAAAAGTGGTGAAATAGTTTTCACCGTTCTAACACTATACATCAAATAGATTAGATATATATATCAGTGTGAGAAAAATCTGTAAATGTTTGTAGGCATTGAAAAATATTTGTCAAACAAGTTCTCAAGGCTTGCCTGTTAACTTCACGAGGAGAGAACGCTTTAGTAAAATGAAACAAAAAGAATAAAATGAAAATGATGAATCCTATAGAAAGTTTAGATTGTATTGGTAAATGATAATATTGTTAAATGTATTTATGTTTGATATATATGTGCGTATGTATGTATGTATGTATGTATGTATGTATGTATGTATATTGAGTTAAGTTGTTATTGATCCATTTAGTATGCATGTACATCACAATTGACCTATACTAATTTTTAAATTATCAACAATACCTCAACTATTCAATCTCACAACCAATGCTCAAAAACTCTTTTCCATCCATTTAATATGAGAATTTCGTTAGTTTCCATTAGTTGACGGTAGTAATGAGAGGGAGGCAGATTGAGACTTGTAACAGAGAGAGCGACGATAAAAGGAATGAGACATTAGGGTTGGAGGTTTGAAGTGTGTCCTAGTGACACGTGCTACACAATTAGCAATCATTTATCAACTCGTTTTTTTTTTATACAGAAAGGTGCCGAAATCATTTCTTGCAACGACTTAAGGAACCTACAAGACATATATATACAAGTTTGAACAAGTAACCAATAGTGTTCAGGAAAGAGACAAAGCCTCTTAACCCTAGCCTAGGACTTTTGGCACTTCACTGCACCAAAGTAGTCTCTTACACCACCACCACTAAGGATGTGTTGAGTGGAGATCGATCCTGAAATCTCATCCCACTCACACAGCTAGAATAACCAACTACGCCATCCTTAATGATTTTATCAACTCGCTTATCATATTAGTCAACTTGCTAATTATAATATTAGTTATTAATCACATTTAATTTAACAATAATTTTCATTTAACAATATGTCTTTTAATTATCTCATTAATAATATTAATTATTATGATTCACTTAATTCATATTTCTTACTCTTTCAAAAAAAATCACATTTCTTACCTTTTTGTCCGTTAGTCTACATTCTGAAAAAAAAAATTTATTAAAATTTTAATTGAATCAATTATACTTTTAATATAAATGTCTTTTTCTAGTATTAATTTTGCAATACAAATGCTATTTTTCTCTATAAGGCAGAATAAAAAATAATTAAGAAATTGGACCTCTGAAACTAAACTGTAATTTTATTGCATTGAAGTTTCATAAAAAAAAAAAAAAAAGTAAGAACCTGTACAAGTTTGAAAGAGTTTGGAAGATTGATGGTGGTGAGGAGAGAAAGTTAAAGAAGAAGAAAGAATGGAAGCAGCTAATGGCTAATGGTTGAACCAGAAGTGAAGGACAACAACTACTTCTTTTTTAAATCATTTCAAATTCCAATTCCCACACTTTCTACACAAACAAAGTCAGCACCTTTTATTTAGGTAGCGTGTACTACTGTACCGCCAAATGTCCAAAAACCCAATCTCACTCGCTACCGAAACCATCACCCAAATTTCGCCATTTTTGACCCCTTTTGCTCAGCTCAGCTCAGCTCAGCTCAACTCAACTGCCCTCGCAAGAGCGCGCGGGAATACAAGCTGCTGAATGATTGTAACTCTCTCACTTTCTAGGGTTTAGCTTTCACAATTCTCTTCTATTTTATGATTCACTCTGTATAATCCTTCTCTCGCTTTTTTCCCATTCTCAGCAACCCAAGATGAATCTGCGTACTGGCGCCAAGGTATGGGTCGAAGACAGGGACTTCGCCTGGGTTCCTGCTGAAGTCGTTGCTTTTTCAGGCAAACATGTGCAACTCCTTGCTGCTTCTGGCAAGAAGGTGATTCATTTTTTTTTCTTTTACTATTTTGTGTTGTTTGTGTAGTTTTTTGTGTGCTAGTGGGAAATTTAGTGTGTGATTTTGGGTTTTTCTAGATTTTGGCTGCACCGGAGAAGGTGCTTCCGAGGGATGCGGATGAGGAGGAGCATGGAGGAGTGGATGATATGACCAAATTGACTTATTTGAACGAGCCCGGCGTGCTTTACAACCTTGAGAGGAGATATGCACTCAATGATATTTATGTGAGTTGTTTGTTTTGTTTTAGGCATTTTAATGATGGTGGTCTTTTTAGCTAGTTTTCTACTTAATTTTGTACTTTGTCTTTATTACTAGTTAATTTTTGTTTTGTTTATATTTTGTCTGAATTGCAATGTTGCTGTGAAAAAGAAAAAGAAAAACAAAAAGAGGGAACATTTTGGATATAATTAATGTGACGTCTAACTTGCGAAGATGCGTATCTGTGATTTTGTATGTTATTATGATTTAATATAGAATGGGAGTTGAAGACTTAAATGCTGAAAGTAGCAGTAGGATGCTTAGTGATCTGAGTGCTCTTACATCCGCATTTAAGGTTAATTTCTTGTTAATATCGCTGACGCATGTTTGAATTTAAATTATGCAAACTAATGCACCTAAAAGTTATTCTTTGCCCTTGGTAGCATTCAAGAGGAGATTGCAACCTCTAACTGGAATGCTGGCCTGCACATTTGCATTTTATGCTTGGAATAGGGCAAATCATATTGAGAAATTTACACCTAACACTTTTTAATGCACACATGATGCTGATTGCCATGCTTGTTTTCTGACATCTCCCAAGTGTAGACTAATCCATCACCATGTTTCACTTTCACCTACAATCAAGTACTTATCTCTTCTGCTGTATGCTTCAGAATCGAGCCTACACCTTACTGAAAGCATTTAAATTCCTAAATCCCAAATGTCTATCCGTCATAAATAACAAAACTTGTCCCACCTCATTATGGTCCTTGTACTTTCTACCAGTGCACCCTTATAGTTATAGTTATCATCCAAATATTGTAATCACATATTCATTTAGATGATTTAATGTTTAATTTTCATACTGATAGTGATAGATTTAATGCCTATTTGCTATACTTTCTTGAAAGACTTTAGAACAACTCTCTTGTCTGTCCGTTGTGACCTTTTCAAATTTCTATCAGAGATGGTGTGTATTTTTAAAAAAAAAATATTAATAGGAATGTAAGTTTTAATTATACTGACATGGTTTAACATTTTATAAATTTTGTAGTAATACTTATTTGAATTGTTCTCTCATAGACATACACAGGGAGCATTTTGATAGCTGTTAATCCATTCACGAAGCTTCCTCATCTTTACAATGTGCATATGATGGAAATGTACAAGGGAGCTCCATTTGGAGTGCTAAGCCCACATGTTTTTGCTGTGGCTGATGCATCATACAGGTACGCCAAGTTACTAAACATTTTCATGGAAACTAAGTAGTGCCTGTTTTTAACATTGCTACCTTGTGAAGTAATATAGTTAGCTTCTCCTGTGCTTTATTGATCCAGAGCAATGATGAATGATGGGCGAAGCCAATCTATACTTGTTAGTGGAGAAAGTGGGGCTGGAAAAACTGAGACAACAAAACTGATAATGCAGTATCTCACTTATGTTGGTGGCCGGGTTATTGCAGATGACAGAACAGTTGAGCAACAAGTTCTTGAAGTAAGGATTACACTTCAGTTTATCCAGTTACCATCATAGCCCCATTGGTCAATCTTGTGATTAAAGTTTAGTTGCTAAGGAGATATGATTCAACAAGCATTTATTCTTCGTACATTTTCTGGATTTTATGAAAATCAATTTGCTACTAACATCTCTATTTTACTCTCTGCATTCAGTCAAATCCACTCTTGGAGGCATTTGGCAATGCAAGGACCATTAGAAATGACAATTCCAGGTAGGTTCTCCTTTTCACATAACAATCATTTTGCAATCAAGTTGCAGTTATATATAGCTTGCTTACTCATAAGAGAATCAATGCGTTGATGGTGACAATTTTTTTTGCTCTTGCTCTTGTAAGATTTTCTTCTTTTCTTAACGTATCTGGAAACATGCAAAAATCTTGCATTGTGATTATTAAGGTGCCTGTTATGTTTGAATTTTTTCTTTTTCATCATTACTTATATTGTTTAATGTGTTATAATTTTTACCAGAAGAAATAATGGATAGATCATTAACGTGAAGAGGATACTTGAGTTGTGTTAATTGATTATTTTTTTATTCCAGAAAAGGGTGATGTTGAGTAGATTTGGAGATTGTGAAGGGATTAGGTCAGATGCCTAAATACATTTGTTCTTGACATTAATGTATTTCACACCCTGTGGAACAAAGGTCTGGGGAAGGGGTAAAAAGAAAAGTGGAATGAATGACTTATTCTGTGGGTTGACTGTAAAGGTTCCCTTTCTTTTTATGCTTCCCTACTAGTTTCTACCTTTTTGTTCCATATTGCAAAATTTCTGTAATCCATCTCCAAAAAGAGGTGTAGTAATTTATGCTAAATAAAGGTCTTGCATAAATTTTCTTTGCCACACTTGTTTCCTTGTGGAGAAGAGAATAATTTAGACTAAAAAAATTGCTCAACAGCACGACTTACAAATTGGAAGAAAATGTGAGGATAGTGAAAGAAAAAGAAATTGGGTGTTCACTTTGGTGTGTAAGAGAAAAACAGGGGAGTGTGTGGAAGTAGTTGTGAATAAATATTCTAGGAAAAAAACCTTTTGCATGAACAGGAAAGAAGATAAACATTTGAGATGAAACTTGTTTTGATAGTGAACATAAACCCTTTATAAAATAATTTTTTTCAGCAGAACAGAGTTTGGGGTAAATATTGGAGGTTCATTCCATTGTTACCTAGACCACTTTACGATCTGGTAAGTGGAGCAAAAACAGAAATGCGAAACTTTAGGGGTCTAGGAACGTGAAATGGTAGTGGTAGGCTTTTTCAGAACAAAAAACGATTATCCAGAATGTGAAACAATTTTTTTATAACTATATTTAATAATACTCCCTCCGTCCTAAAATGAGTGTCCTGTTTGTCTAAATTTTTTGTCCCAAAATGAGTGTCCAGTTTCTATTTTTAGGTTATTATATTATTGTTTTTCCCATATTATCCTTATCACTTATGCACTGCACATGGCAGCACATGGGTGCACACGGGTGTAGGTGGGAAAGTGAGGGTAATATTGGAAACACATTAAATTATCTAGTAATCCTTAATTTTTGCAAAAAATGGAAACAAAACACTCATTTTGGGACGGAGGGAGTAATTTTTTTTGAAAAAAATTAATTAACTAAAGCATATTCAATAACTTTTTGTTGCATTAAGTTTAGTTTTTATTGTTATTGTTTATTTTCGATATCAGTTAATTATTATCGTATGTTTAATGGGGATGCCAAATTTCTCATTTTGGAGTGCTGGTGTTCAGTGATTTGGAATGTCTTTCGGATTGCGAGTCACTACTTAAGTAGCGATTTGTGGTAACTGTTGTTCATTCTTTATAGGCATGCTTATTACTCCAACTTAGTTTTATGTTACTCTTTTACCTATTTGGTTAAATTAGCAATCACTGATCTTTCATATCTTTGGTTGAGGCAGTCGTTTTGGCAAGTTTGTTGAGATCCAGTTTGATGCAAATGGTAGAATATCTGGGGCAGCAATTAGAACCTACCTTCTTGAACGGTCCCGTGTAGTTCAGATAACAGATCCTGAAAGGAATTATCACTGTTTTTATCAATTGTGTGCATCTGGGAAGGTAATCTCTCTGTCTGTGTATGTGTGTGTACGTCCATATGCACACCAAGATTTATTTCAATAGAATTGTACACATTACGCCTTTGTATTTGTTATCTATTTTCTTTATATATAGTTTATACTGGATTTTTAGTTTATGTACCCTTTCTTGCGGAATAATTCAAATGGCCAGGTTGCAGAGGAGTACAAGCTAGGGCATCCGAGCCACTTCCACTACTTAAATCAAAGTAAAACCTATGAGTTAGATGGAGTAATCAGCGCAGAGGAATACATGAAAACAAGGAGGGCAATGGATATAGTTGGTATAAGTCAAAATGAACAGGTAAAAACTGTTTTGAATAACCGAGTTCTTTGAAGCTGCATATTGCTATCTATTTGACCATTTTATTAATATGCCATGTAGACTTATTCATAGTATAATTCTGTTATCAGGAGGCTATATTTCGCACTTTGGCTGCAATTCTGCATCTAGGAAATATTGAGTTTTCTCCTGGGAAAGAGCATGACTCTTCAGTTATAAAGGATAATAAGTCTACCTTTCACATGCAAATGGCTGCTGATCTTTTTATGTAAGTGATTCTATAAGGCATATCCTTTATAACTTCTAAGATTCTTTTTTTGTAGTTTAATGTGGTCATATTGAATATCAGAGTTAGGATATGAGATAATGGAGTTGTGTATCTGCTTTCTTGTTTCATTATTATTAGCAAACAAGGTACCAATTTATTGAAATGCGTTGGTTTACTAGGTTCTATATAGTCTCCTTAATTGTTATGATGCCCGTGCTAAACTGAAGTAACATTC
Organism: Pelargonium citronellum; assembly: GCA_036897665.1. Lineage (NCBI taxonomy): Eukaryota > Viridiplantae > Streptophyta > Magnoliopsida > Geraniales > Geraniaceae > Pelargonium > Pelargonium citronellum. The sequence continues at coordinate 7,864 of JAYMSZ010002215.1, forward strand.
TGAAAAAGGTTTTGCTTTGAGAAACTGGAACAAAGATTGTAAACAACTTTTGTTAACACCAGATGTTAGCCATTGCAGCCCTCTTACCAGGGATCAGTTATTAATGACTGTAAAAGGTTTCATTCATGATTAGGTGTGAGGTGAACCTTTTGATGGCTACATTGTGTACTCGTTCAATTCAAACTCATGAAGGAACTATCATTAAAGCTCTTGACTGCAATGCAGCTGTGGCTAGTCGTGATGCACTGGCAAAAACTGTTTATGCTAGGCTGTTTGACTGGTATGCTTACTGTATATTCATTGCATCATCAACATCTGTTTCCATTATTAAATGCCGAGAGTTTCTTTAACACTGAATGTTTATTTGGTTCTTTATATTTTCCAGGCTTGTTGATAAGATCAATAAGTCTGTAGGGCAAGATCCTAATTCCCAGTTACAAATTGGAGTCCTGGACATTTATGGCTTTGAGTGCTTTAAGCATAATAGGTATGCGTTCTTTATTTAATTTGATACCTTGCTATCATTAGTAAGCTTTGTCTTCAGTAGTTCGAATGAAACAATGACTTCCTTATCCTTATATTGCTGATTCTTAATAGTTCTAGGTTTATAGGGTCTTTTATATAATTCCATGGGGTTGACTTGTTATTGTTGATGTTTATCTAGTAGCTGTTGTATATATTCTTATCATTTCTTTTTCTCAGTTTGGAGTTAACTACTGTTTTGACTGTTTTCCCTTATGCTCTACAGTTTTGAGCAGTTTTGCATCAATTTTGCTAATGAAAAGCTTCAGCAACATTTTAATGAGGTGTGTATGCCTTTCTGAGGGATAATATAGTACTTTCAATTAGAGTATGCGATTGTATGTATAATTTCATCTATTTATTATTGTTTGCAGCATGTTTTCAAGATGGAGCAGGAGGAGTATAGCAAAGAAGAAATTAACTGGAGCTACATTGAATTTATAGACAACCAAGACGTTTTGGATTTGATAGAGAAGGTATTTATTTGCTTTGTACTATGCAACTTTTAACTTTTCCTTGTCTCACCTCTCTTAGAACTTATTATAATTTAGTGTGTCAGTTGCAGTCCCGATATTTATGTTTCCCTTGAAATGCCATGCACTTGCATTTGTAAGGAGTCCTTCTATTGTTGTGTAATCCTGTGCTAATGAGATGTTTATAAGCTGTTATTTTAACTTACACTTTTGCATTATATCCCTAATATAGAGCAGAAAGGCAAGATAAGATTTATGTCATTACAGCATTGAACATATGATTATATTAGCTTAATTTTTTCATTCGATACTGATGGGGAGTATAGGGTTATTCTTGTATTGTTTCTGTGTGGAATGTTTTCACGATCTTTTTTATCGTCATCATGGAGCCTCATGCTATGACACCCTTGATTTGCAGAAACCTGTTGGCATAATTGCTCTCTTGGATGAAGCATGGTACAATCTATGCTCAAAAAAATTAATTGGTCCGTGTTGCTCTTAAAGTTGTTTATATGCAGTTTATTCTTATCCTGATTTTCTTATATATGCAGCATGTTTCCAAAGTCAACACATGAAACATTTTCAACCAGACTGTTTCAGAATATCAGGGCCCACCCAAGGTTGGAAAAGGCAAAATTTTCGGCAACGGATTTTACTATTTCCCATTATGCTGGAAAGGCATGTCATATATCACACTATGTTTCTAAATAGATCACATGTTCCAGACCTTTATTGTTCTCAAATATTTAATAACTTTTTTGTAGGTCACTTATCAAACCAATACCTTTCTAGATAAAAATCGTGATTATGTTGTGGTAGAACATTGCAATCTTCTGTCTTCTTCCAATTGCCCCTTTATTGCTGGCCTTTTCCCTTCAGTACCAGAGGAATCCTCAAGATCATCATACAAGTTCTCCTCAGTGGCATCTAGATTTAAGGTAAGAAATTTCTGTCTCTCTTAGTCTTGCTTTCTTCCTAGTGTTATGCTGATTAGTGCAGTAGTTGTATTGTATGCTTATGTTATAATAGAAAGCCGGAAGGGTAGGATGAATTTCTCTTTATGTGCTCCTAGTTGTATACCAATTGGCAGTCACCTCACTAACTGATGAGTTCTGGTGTCCCTTCGATGTTCTGTTTGTTGTTATCATGAGGTGTCATCATGTTTTTGTATTATAGGAATATTTTCTTGGCTGGAGAGTGTGAATGTGTGATTTGTATCTAGCAGTGTTTAAAAAAGCCCCTGAGGCACAAGGCACACACTTGAGCCTCAAAACTTGAGGCGAGGCGACGCACTAGAGGCGCGCCTCACTGGCTTATGGTTTTGAGTAAAGACGCAGATTTCAAATTTCAAAGTCTCAATTTTTGGTTTTAAATGTTTATGGCTTTAATTACAACTCTTATGATGACGACTTTCCATATCTCAAAGTCCCAATTTACAATACCACAATTAATTTCTGTCTTGGAAATTGGGATATATAATATGTAAGCTTTTCATTTTAGGGTTCCATAAATAGGAATATCATCTATAATGGTGTGTCAAGTGTAACACCAGCAACATAAGCAAAATACATTTAAATTTTAAAAAAGAGGAAGAACCAGTGGCAAGCCAGAGAACCTGCACAAACAGTTCTGTTCTTTATGTCCATTAACAAAAGTTTTTCAGTGTCAGATTTATTGAATATCACATTCTTCTTCTTTTCTTTATTTTTCTATTACAGATTTTGTATATGATATGTAGTTTTATAAACCACATTTAAATTTTAGATATGATAAACAAATTTATATATGATATGTAGTCTTATAAATCACATTATTTAAAAGTGTGTGTATATATATATATAATATGTTAGATTCAAACGGATTTATAATATTTTATATAATTTTCTTCAAATGCTCCTCACTTCAAGGGTGCCGGCTCCTCACCGTACGCCTAGGCTCAGGAGGACCTTGCGCCTTGAATGCGCCTCATGCTTTTTAAAGCACTGGTATCTAGAATAATCTTCAGATTTTAATACTAGTGAATATCTGGAACAATATTCAGTTATTGTAATAGGATTTGATTAATTTCTATCAATTTGCCTAGCAGTAGACAAACTGAAGTTGTAGTCACTCATATGTCTCCATGGAATTGTTTCAGAGGATATTTTGGTGCTGTTATGACATTTTTCTTTAATCTATGTAGCATTTTTGTGTTACATGCATATCATTTCTTAGGTCTCTCTTAGAGAAAAAAGTGAATGCTAAACACTATTTTCAATTTTCTAAGTGTAAATATTCACTTCATTCTACAGCTGTTATTTTGGTTGTGACTTTTTTGTCGCTAAGAGATTATGCTGTATGCCTTTATTGACTATTGGTTTCTTTCTACTGTATTTTGTTCTAGTTTAAATTTGTAAATTTGGGGGCATCTCTCCACCTGCTTAAAATCTTGATTTGAGGGCTGCTACAATTTTTTTTCTCTGCAATTTGTTATATCACTGTTTTTTTCAATAGTGCAGAGTTGCTTAAATATTTATTTATTTATTTTTGTAGCCTATTGTTTTGATGATTTGGATATCTTTTTATTATTATTTATTGAATCATACAGTAACTTTGACTAATATTGCCATATTTGTATATATTTCGGTCAATATTTTTGGTTATACTTTGATTGCAGAAGGATCTTTCTGTTTAAATCTTGACAATTTTGTCTTTGGATGAGAGTGTTGCATTTCCTTTGAGTAGCTTACTAAAATTCTTGGTGTTAATCTTTTCACTTTGTTTCCAGCAACAACTTCAGGCTCTCATGGAAACCCTCAACTCAACCGAGCCACATTATGTACGCTGTGTGAAGCCAAATTCTTTAAATCGACCTCACAAGTTTGAGAAACTGAGTATCTTACATCAATTGCGTTGTGGGGTAGACATCAAACTTCAATGCTTCCTTAATTTATTTTGCCAATGCGCTTTTTCCTACTCTTTATATTATCTGGCCTAATGTTGTTTCCTTGTTTATGCGTCTACTAATTAATGTCTCCGAAGCAACCTTATTGCTTCTAATCCTCTCGCTTTATAGGTTCATAGATTTGTAAAATTTTCCATGCTTGATTGGTTGGGCTAGTGTTACTATGCATTCAGGTCTATAGAATGTTGTCTATTTGTTGTCTAGTTCATTTTCCTTCAATCCTTACTATGCCCGACAATTAGGATCTAAAGACTTTAACCGTGCTAGTGATGTGGCTAATTTAAAGCCAAACACTGCACATCACCCGCATCATTTTATTCTTCTAAATAAAAAGAAATAAGCTAACTCCTGTCATATGTTGCATTTCAAGCTTATGGACTTTAGTGTTTAATGATCAAAATTGGTATATTTTTTTTATTACCCTTAATGTAAAAAAAAGAAAAGAAATAATTATAACAAATTATATTATCAGATAACTATAACAAACTAGGGGTAAACCCACATGTAAATGTGGGCTTACTGTCTGAACGACTATACCTCACATTTAAAGGGTCCACCACTCAGACAAAGGTAACAAACTTGGAGGTAAATCTACATATACATATGGGCTTACCGTCTGACCGGGTATACCTCACAAT
>JAYMSZ010002216.1:0-12440 GCA_036897665.1 Pelargonium citronellum
AATCAGAGAAGCCAATTCAATCTCATAAACCCCCCGGAATTGAAATTCTCCGGGGGAATTCAAATTCAAATTCAAATTCGAAATCAAAATCAAAAACCAGCAACAGCTACTTGGAGGACGAAGAAGAAGAAGAAAAGGAAAAAATTGAAAACCCTAGCCGCTAAATTGAAGTCCAAATTCCTAAATTCTCTGAAAGAAGATAAAATAAAATCGGGAAGAGAGTCGCGGACGTGAACTGGAGTTCCTAAATTCCGGCGAAATGTGGATTTGAAATCCGGTAACGTCCACTTTTTTTCTCTCTCTCAGCAACTGATCTGTATTGTATTTTATGACAGCCACCACCTCTGTGCTTTTTGCGCGGATCGCTCGCTACCTTCTTTCCTTTTTTAAAAAAATAAAATAAATAAATATTACTTTATTTACTGGTTCGATAAGAATTCCCAGTGCGATATTACCTTTTTGCCCTTTCCTTTCATGTGCTCATGTGGGCCCGGAAGACGGCATGGAGTGTACGTGGACGCTTCTGGTGTCTTATATGACGAAAATGCCCTTGGATCTGGGGGTACTTTGGGGAATTCGAGTTTGTTGGAATATTCCGGGTATGGAAATGCCACGGTGTCGAGGAGCTGTTAAGACATAGCTTGTTGGTTGGTCCCACGTGGGTTTTGTCCGTTGGCCATCATTGTGTACTCTCTGGCATTTTCTCTCTCTAACGTTGTAGAGAGAGAAAATGGGTTGTTGTGGATTGGAGGCTTTGTGTTTTGGAACACTTTGGTTGACACTTGACGCAGTGGAGGAATGTTTTGTGGACACTCAACTCTAAAAGATGTTAACAAGAAAATGGGAATGGTTTTGGAATATTTTTAATTGGGTTTACTATTTTTTTATTATTATTTGATTATGATTTTACTTGTGGTTGATAGAGATATTGAAATTGCAAGGGGAAATATTGACACTCAAATTTTAAATTATATGTTGAATTGTCAAGATCCAACAAACCTAATTTTGCTTACTAGAGTAAGCCTATGTTGACTTGTGTTTTTAAAAATTAGAATATGAGGGCAACCACTTGATTGTGCAGCCATAAGCCCTTAACTCTTTGTTCCAATGGTATGTTATTGTTTTTTTTTTTAAAGTAAGCGGTACCTTTTATTCATAAAATCCAAAAGTTAAAATAAAAGTACAAAGAGAAACAGACAACTGAAGTCCTCAAGTCATACAAAAAGAGAAACTAATGCTAGAAAACAGACGCGAGAAAGAAAAATTATGGGCGAGTGGACCCGGCCTCGAGAACTCGAAGCCGCTCAACATAAACTGAATCCGGACCACGTGCCCGGGCACCCAGGCTTTTGCAAATGTCCCAGAGAAGCTCAGCCGAGTCGGCCGGAGAGGAGACTGATATGGTGCGATCAGTAGAAGAAGTACCGGACCGATGACGAGTGGATGACCGAACAGTTGCTGAGCGCTTAGAGTTTGCACGAAGCGGAGGGAAACCAGAAAGAGTCCGATCAGTAGAGGAGACATGATTTGAAACCGAGTCTTTAGTTGAATCAACCTGATTGGTGGCATTAATCGGGCCACTTACCTGGTCACGCTGCCCATCCGAAACAGGAAGCCCATGGGTATCTTTTGCCCCAAGAGAGTCAGAAACAACAAACCCAACATTTCGGCGAGAGGTCACTGAGAGGCTATTCGGAGAGTTTGGGTCGGATGACGAAGAAGAACCATCAGAGGGACCAAAATAAAGAAAAGGAGGCAAGTCCAATCTCGAGCATTCAGATACGTCTAAAGGAAAGACTCGCAAGACTCTCTTACCGAGCTTCAAACTCACCTGCTTGGAGATAGGCGCCAGAGATTTGTCATGGAGGAGAACATTGGCATGCTCTAGATTCCCACCATGCATAAAGCTCGGATGGACATACATGAGCTCGCCCAAAGGTTTGACAATGTTCCTCAAAGAATTTACATGCCAAGCATGCAAAGGAAGTCCCTGAATTGTCAGCTAGCAAAACCGACCTCCTTTTCGTTTAAGATAATTCCAATCATGGAAATGGTATGTTATTGTTTGTTCAACTTTTGTTCATTTGAGTTGAGAATTTTAGTTAATATCTAATAATTTATCTTTTGGAAGTACTCAGCCGATGTGTTTTTAAAATGGTTTAGTAAGTCAATAGTTAAATGTCAATATGTGTTGAAGCAGTGACTAAAAGTGTCTCGTATTGATAAATATAAAGCAAAATGACTACATATAATAATGCAAGTGAAACTCTACTAACATGATTGATATTTTAGCAGTTGAAACTCAAACTATTGTATGTATTTTATTATTGAACTTTAACAAGATGCGAACAAAAAAAGTTCCTACGAAAATTAACTCACTCAAAAAAAAAAATTTGGTTGATGTTTGTTCAAATACATTGTGAGGTTTTGATGAGTAAGACATCGAAAATGTTCCATGTAGTGTGTATGGGAATTGCACAAGTGAATACACGTGCTCTTTGTCCATCTCTATCTTCTTTTGTACACAATTTGATTCCTTATATTGTTTGGTTTAGCATAGTATGCTTTCTCTTTTCCTCTCAATTGTACAAAAAATAGATTATTTGAGTGAAACATTTTATCAGATAATTTATGGTACACCAATTCAGTTTCTTCCTTATTTGAGATGCAAACTAATTTTCTTGATAAGAGAAGTTCACAATAAAGATTGTCATTGTCTTGTTTGATTAAATAAATGAAATTATTGAATTTTGATTCTCTCTCTTCTTCTTTTTTGTGGTTATTGGTTTATTTTTATTTTAATAAGCTTCCCTTTTTAAGTATGGAGCAACACTTGTCACTCGAACGCCATATCGACACCCACTATAAAAAACTCGGATGCTTAGTTTGGAGGCAACTTCGAGGAGCTCAGACACACATCGGGAATGGTCTTTTGTGCTAGAGTTTGAGACCCACTAAGACAAGCGTGCGAAATGGAAGCGAAGTCTTTCTTGAGTGTCCAACTTGCACGTTCAACTTAAGTGTTGCACCATGGGTGCCAAACTTGGACGATCAACGTGGGTGTTCAACATAGCCCCTCAACATGTTTACATATTCCCTCTACATGTTGAACATGGCCCCTCAACACAATCCTTCAACATGTTGAACATAAATGTTCAACCTCGAATGTTGCGACTCTAAAATCTCATGTCACGACATCACTCCTCAACAACGCGTTCAATATTAATGTTCAAACTCGAATACCGCAACCCTAAAAGCACGTGTCGACATCATTTTCTAACCAAATTTTCAACGTAGAAGTTCGACCTCAAATCAGGTATCATTCGGAGACCATGTCGCGACATCACTCCACGACAACATATTCGATCTCATCGTTCAACCTACCATGACACGACGTTTAGGGATCATGTTACGACATTGTACCGAGGTCATTAATTCTTATACACACCCTAGCTCGACCTCTGACCAAAGCACTTTGCTCTCATGCGTTCCTCATTCATGTGAATTCAAGCCATCAGAATGAGCTCACATGGCCACAAGGAGACTCTTGCATCTCTCCTTAAAAGTTAACACTTAGTTTTCACAAGAGACTATCATGTCGCAATAAAATCTCTTCGCTTTGTTATAAAAATGTTTTTTTTTTACTTTCACATATACCTCTGACCAAATAAATCACAGTGGATGAGTCATGCCTCCAGCCAAATAACTTGTAGTGGCGCCAAGGCAAGAAATTTCAGAGCCGCACTGTCTCTTTACCTTCCTCAATCAATATCCTCAGCTACAAGAACTTCTCTCATTTTCATCCATTTTCCTCAACATATTGTTGGTCAAACAAAGGGAAAAAAGCAAAACACAACTCATACTTTTGTCATTCTTCGGTGGGCAAAGATAATAGAGTGAAGAAGAAAGACTTTTTTTATTATTAGTTGTGCTACACGATAGGGGTAAGTTTTCTTCTTATAACTCAAAGCCTCACCTCATACCGCTGATAAGAAGATTCGAACTCGAGACCTCAAACGAAATCCAAAATGTCTAAACTGCTAGACGGACAAAGATAATAGAGTGAATAAGAATAAAAAAAAAATTTTTATCAGTTGAGCTACACAATAGGAAATCCAATGCGCCGACAAGGAGGCTCGAACCCGATACATCAAAGAAAATTCAAAACGTTTAAACTGCTAGGTTTAACAAGTTTTATAGTAAGAAGAATAAGACGGGTTTATTGTTTGATTTTAATATTATGAGCCACCCAATTTTTGACTTTTATCACATTGAATGGGCTCAATATACTTCATTCCTATCTTTGTATAAAAGCCCAAGTAAGTTTGGGTTGGGCTACACTGAGTGTTCCACATTGTCCAAGCCTTGAAACAAACTGGTCAATTCAATTGAACCGAGGCACCGATTTTTATTGGTTTTAACTCATTCGGGTCTGCACCTAATCGGACCGATAATTCATTAGGTTCTGGTTCAATCATTTTTTATGAACATTGCAATTGGCTTATTGTTTGAATAATTGTGTAATGTTTGATGAACATAAATTATATCCTAAAATTTAAAATATAATCTATGGTTGACAATAAACATTAAACGAGACTTAAACATTGAATTTCGAAATTCAATGGACTTTTATATTTATACCATAAAACATAACCACAGATATAAATACAATGGATTTGTCCCTTAAAATAAACATACATAATTTATTGCCCCAATCCAACCAAATTTAGAATTTGGTCCCAAAAGTCTTAACATTTACCAGCCCGCCCTCTTTGTTATAAGGATTTGCAATTGCATCAAATTTACAAAAAAAATCAGAGAAACAAGGAATCTGTCATTGCCGTTGTGTTGTGCCTCTACACTTGCGAAGAAGAAGACGACGCAAAATCCATGGCCGCGGCGGAGGCAGCCAGATCTCCGACAGGGTCCGCCGATTCCTACATCGGCAGCTTGATTAGCTTGACTTCCAAGTCCGAAATTCGCTACGAAGGCGTTCTCTTCAACATCAACACTCTCGAATCCAGCATCGGTTTGAGAAATGGTACCTTTTTATCTGATAATCATTCGTCCACTTTTTTGTTTTTTCGCTGGGTTTGGTTTGATATCATTTTGGTTTCAAATCAATGCATGCTCTTTTTTGTAGGGTGGATTTTTTATTCTTCCTGCTTTTAGGGTTTTTCGTTTTTGTTGTTCATTTTAATTGTTTTTGGAACTGTTGGATTTTTTTTAAAAGTTTGATATATGTAAAGAAATTTGAGGTGCCAAACGTTGTGGAAGAACAGTAAGTTTGTTAATGAGTTATGCTAGGAGCTCAGCTCAGTTAAGATTGTATGTGCTAAATGGGAAAGTTTAATTGAATTGATGTAAATTGTATTTCTATTCTCTTGTAATTGTTATTAAATTTTGCAGTAAGATCATTTGGAACAGAAGGGCGAAAAAAGGATGGTCCACAGGTTCCTCCAAGTGAAAAAGTTTATGAGTACATACTCTTCCGTGGAAGTGACATTAAGGTATATGAAATTAATATTAATTTGCATGAATTGCATCTATATGTTGTTTATAATATTGCAGAGTCAAGCCATTTACCCATTTAAAATAATATGTGATTGAGCTACTTGATGCTCGTGATCATGCCAGATCAATTAGTTTGAAATGGTGCTTCTGCCTGTGTTATGGTCCACAAGGGTCCCACAATTCCCTATCGGCAATTTTTTTTTTCTTTTCCATTTATAGAGAGGATGCAGTATAAGAGCAGAGGACTAAATAAGCTAGGCCTTTCAATGAGGCAAACTTTCCTGGAATGATTATTTGCCTGCTTTCAGCATGGACCTGAATAAAAGATTTTATCCAAAAAGTGAAATTTAAAAACAGTTAAGTATGCTTTAAGGCCGGGCTAGATGTGCCAACCACCCTATCTTTGAGACATATTCCAATATTCATTGTGATCAAGAAAATAACAATTACTTATTCACAAAAGACCAATTCCCCCTGCCTTCTTAAATTCTATATTTTCATTTGAAATATTATTCCATAAGCATGTAAAAATTAAAATATTCATGCTTTATAATACACTGGTTTAAGAAAGGTCGTGGATGTCATCCCAAACCTTGGCGGAGAATGAAGTTTGTTAAACTTAATTGGTTGTATCTGCATTAAGGCATTATGTATTCTAATGTTTCATGTGCTACATCAAACTAGCCTTGGGATCTAATGAGTTTTCTTTCTATTTTGGCATATCATCATTATTAAACCCTTCAAAAAACTTCTCTTTTTATTTTTGGTACAGGATTTACAGGTTAAATCTTCTCCACCTGTTCAGACTGCAACACCCATACACAATGATCCTGCTATTATACAGGTATGAAATACGAAATGACAGCTTATTTTTGTCAATAGAGTTTATATTTGAGTTTGGTAAGACAAATAAATGTTGGATTTGGAGTTTCGGTTGAACTTTGGAATTGGTTTGAAATGTCACTAAACGTTGAACAGGAGATTAAGTTTGAGCTCGACTACAAAGTTTTGAAACAGTTGTGTATTGCATAACAAATGGTTCTTGTAACCTGCAATACCTATAAAGAAGACTATTCTGTTGAGGAACTTTGTAAATCAAACTTTGCTTGGAATTTGTTTATGTTGAGTTGACAAGAAGTTCCTCACATATAATATGTAAATCTGTGTTCCATATTTGCCTGAAATCAAACTTATAGTTTCCTCAGGCTTAAGTATAGCAGTGAATGACATTTAATTTAATTCATTTTGCAGTCTCACTATCCTCAGGCACCTTCTGTATCTGCAAGCATGCCTTCTTCGGGTCCTGGATCCATATCTGATCAGACGGCACAAATGGGACTCCCTAGGCCAACATTTCAGGGCAATCTTCCTCTATATCAACCGGGGGAAAGTTTAGGGTCTTGGGGTCCATCACCCCCTCCTCCAACCACAATTGGTAGTGGGCTTGCCACACCAATGTATTGGCAAGGCTATTATGGGTCCTCAAATGGGTTCCAAGCCCAACCACAATCTTTGCTTCAACCTCCACCAGGCTTATCAATGTCACCTTACTTGCAGCAGACAATGCAGGATCCTTCCATGAATGCTACTGTACCTACTGGAGCCTCCAATTTGCCAGCTTCACAATTGTCAGAAGCACCTTCTTCTTTGCTGCCACCATTTAGTTCAGGCTCCTTGAATTTTCCATCTTCTATGTTTCCTGTTCAGTCCTCTGCAGCAGTTTCAGATTGGTCAAGTCTGATTCCTGATAAGCCTTCAACTCAAACCCTTCATGCTGCGGCTCTTAGTACCAGCTTACCATTGGGATCTTCTGTAAGTAGCGTTTTAGATAATTCTTCAATTGCACCAACAGTTAATGACAAGCCTAAAACAGTCCCTTCTCCCATTATGCCTTTTAAAAGTATGCCTGAGCCTGTACCTTCAATTGCTGGGACATCAAATTCGATACCAAATGAGGTAGCAATGCCTTCTTTGGTAACACCGGACCAGCTTTTGCAGCCTGGACCAACAATGGTATCGTCATTCCAGTCTCCACAATCTGCCCAAAAGGATGTTGAGGTGGTGCAAGTATCATCATCAGAATTACCACAACCAGTAGTGGCATCGGAGGCACAAGAACCACTACTGCCTCTACCATCACAACCTGATCATAAGGTATTTCTGGCCACGTGATCCTTCATTGCTGTAATCATGAATGGTCTATGTGGAGAATTGGGTAGCCATTCAAAGATTTGATTTTCCATTTGAAAATGTCTTCATTTTCAGTTTCTTACACCTTATCCTTTTGGTTCTCTTTATTTTTGCATTTTTTGTTTGGGTGAAGGTGACAAGTGTAGTGTTGATTTGATTTACCTATCTTTTTTTAGTAGTGCAATGGTTAATGACCTATTATATATTTCTTTTTTTATAATAGTTTTAGTCATTACCATATTGGCTCAAAATTTTGATATCCATTCTGACATGTGCACGCTTTGCTTTCTTTTTAACCTCTGTTTATTTTCTTCCTTCCTAGCAACATGCTGCCCCTACATACAATCACCAAAATATTAGAGGACGTGGAAGAGGAAGAGGAAGAGGAAATGGGGTATGACCTACTTCTCTTGCTATATGTAATTTCATGCTTTGTGTTTTAAACATTAATTAATTGGATGTATGAGAGAGCTGATTAAGTGTTCCACATTTAAGACTGAACCATATGGAAATTGTCGGGTTTCACATTGTTGTGACTTCCACTATGAAGTGACAACTTAATGCTTACTTAGATCCATCCCCATCAAGAAATAAAACTAACTAATCCTAAGACAAGATGTGTTGACTGATGACCTCTGTGAGAGCAAAACCAAACCAATATGCAATTCATTTGTTTGTTGCTTAAATTTCCCAGGGATGGATGTGCTGTTTTTCTGGTTTGATTATTTGTCTCTTCAGTTGTCTTGTAATTCTTTCCCATAGTCATACACTCGTACTAGTTATTAGTAATAATGTAACATGTATGTTGGCAGAAAACAAAAGAAAATCTTAAAAAATATTAGTTCCGGAAAAATTGTCTACTTACATTTCTATTTCCACTGCAAATGGAGGTGCTGGGTTATTATGTTGGGTTTCTGTCAAGATTTTTGCATTTAATCTAACATTTTCCACTGCAAATGGAGGTGCTGGGTTATTATGTTGGGTTTCTGTCAAGATTATTGCATTTAATCTAACATGATGTTAATTGTAACATTATGATGCAACAGTTTTATGTTAGTTTTAGACAAAAAAGAAGAAGTTATATCTTGTTGAATGTGAAGGAAAACAATATCCAAAACCCAATTGAAAATCCTTTCTCAATGATTGACCTAGAACTCCAGGTTTGCTTTGTCAGGTGTTGAAGGCACTAAAGGTTGAAATGTTGAATCTTATCAAACTCTATGAATCTAACAGAACCCTCAACACTTTAAGACTAAGTTTGCAGTTTTTATCTTGTTTTGGTCATTTCTCTTCTGCTCGTCTACAAAATACTACCTTGATGTACTTGGTTTTTTACTGTTCCTGTATTTCATCTTGTAGGTTTCACATTCTGTGACCCAGTTCACTGAGGAGTTTGATTTTACGGCAATGAATGAGAAATTCAACAAGGATGAAGTATGGGGTCATCTTGGTAAAAGTAACAAACTTCAAGAAGATGGGGACGTACAAGATGAAAATGACGTGGGATCATCAAATCATGAAGCCAAGGTAATATTACTCTCTCCCTCTCTCTCGGTCTACAAAAACAATATTTTTTCTTCAGTTTGATTTATCAGTTTTCCCTCTCTTTCTTGTTACACAGCCTGTCTATGTTAAGGACGATTTTTTTGATTCCTTATCGTGTGATGCTCTTAATCGTGGCTCACGTGGTGGAAGAACTAGGTTCTCTGAACAAAGGAAATTAGATACTGAGGTCTCTCTCTCTCTCTCTCTCTCTCTCTCTCTCTTAGAAGTTGATTTGCAAATGTCTATCATATGTATGTAGACTGGATTTATTACATATCTTCAAAAATATTTGTTAAAACTTTTAACTTTAAAGTATTCATAACTTATTTAACAAGAAAAAAAGTTTAGAACATTTACATCATAAAACTTTTTTGTATATACTATATTTTGAATAACAATCCCCTAGTATTAGGTGGGACCTTTTTTTGCTGTCTCCGAGTTTGATTGAACCTTTGAGGTTTGGCAAAAAAAAAATTGTGTTATTTGAATATGTACATTTGTCTAGGCAAAAAAAAAAAATTCAATTTTTCACTATTGTTTGAACATGATAACTTAAAATTTGAATTCTGTACTTGATTATATATATATATAAAATTATATATTGCAAGACTAAGATGGTTATAAATGTAAAGAACTTATAAATAAATTCAACTAGATAAGTTTCTTCTGGTAAGAAGGTTCTCTGGAGATATTTGATTCACTTTAAAGAAGAATAAAAAGTCATTACATTTAAACATATTCAACTATACATGTTTCTGAGTAAAAAAAAATGCCACTTTGTAGGAAAAGCATTTTCCATTTGGATTTACACTAAACATTTGAAAATTCTATGCTGAAACAAGAGCTGAAAGGACTGGGAAATGAAAATGAAATCTGTTTTCTACTTTCAACTAAAACATAGTATTAAATGAAAGTTATATCGGCATATATATTATCTAGCATCACATATTAGTGTTTACTATTTTTCTTTTATAACACATCTCAATATACTTGCTAGATATTTTTATGATGAAATAGAAGAAAATCTATGTTTATTTATACTATGCAATGATGCTTGCCTGCCCAAGGCTTTTGTCGTATTCACTGGAAAAGGAAAATTTTATGTATGGAGTCAAAAAGGGCCGGGTTTTTAACTTTAAAACACATTGATATAGCAATATAAGTCATAGATACTGTCGTATTGTAATTTAATAAAAAAAAAATTTAAAAAAAAAACTAGATTTGATGTGCAATCTGATATAGGATTGGGTTGGGGTCTCTGTTTAATGCCTTGTACCACGTCTTGAAAAGAAACTGTGATGTTGGTGATGATTTTAAATTAGTACCTGTTCAGATTGTGAGTCTTGTTGTTTTCTACCCCTCGGTATTTAAAGTCCTGCTCTATTAGCTTAACATTTTGATGGTATGCAGACATTTGGTGATTTCCCAAGAAACCGGGGTGGTCGAGGTGGGCGCGGACCTTATCGAGGTGGCCGGTCTCGTGGTGGGTACTATGGAAGGGGGGGCTATGGTTATGGTTATGGGTATGGCTATGTTGGGAGGGGTGGTCGAGGATATAGCATGTCAGGTCGAGGACCCCCTAATTAGCTCCGCCTGGGTTGTAACTGTGCTCTCCAAGTGTAAGTTTAAGACACGGAGGGCCACGTTTGTAGTGTTTGCTGTAGTCGCGTTGTTTAGACTGATGAAAAATAAGCAGAGCTCAAGACATACTTGTATGTACTGCATCTGTGTTTTTTGCCGAATCTCTTTTGCCAGAATTTTTATGGTATTGTTGAATACAAACAACAAGAGATGGTTTTGGATATGCATGTATATTTGCCAGCCTATTTATTTGTATTTCATTGCCTGTTTCAGGTCGGAGAAAATTGTAGTATCCATCTCTTGCAACAAATCTTAGTATGTATTGTCTGTTTCTAGCCCTCTGGTTGCTCTAAACTAGCCTAGCCCTTCATGGATCCCCCGTCTTTTTTCACAGAATAAACCACAGATAATTCTCATCCGTTTAACGGTCTGAGACTAATCTTGCTCGTTTGTGTCCAATCCATAGACTGCTCAACAGTTTTGTAACAACCAAAGTCAAACAACTTCGAAAACAATGTTATACTCTTCCTCCATTCTAATAAAACAAGAAGCAAATAAGAAATAGAATAACACAAGCAACATCATCTCACTCATGCTGTCACATTGTTGAATGCAAATAAACAAGATAAACTGGAGTTGAAAAGAAAGATAGAAGCAGTACAGAACCCATTTCTGTCTCGGGGTTTTGCTTCTTAACATTGTTTTTTCCCCCTCACAACCAACATAAGCACAAGCAAAGGCCAGCCCACACGATGACATATTACAAGTCCAACCTAATTGTTACACGAAAAAAACTAGGTACGATTAGGAAGCTCGATCTGGCATGCCATATCCTTGAGCCTGACCCCTCCCATGATTCCCATATCCTTGACCCCTCCCATTATACCCATATCCATAGCCATAGCCTCCCCTTCCATAGTAACCACCACGTGATCTGCCACCTCGACCGGGTCCCCGACCACCTCGTCCACCCCGGTGCCTTGGGAATTCTCCAAATGTCTGCATACCAACACAGAATGTTAATTGCAACCTTAAATTTAGAGGAGAAACAGCAACTAGCTTCACATACGTTACTGGTGTTACAACTACAGCAACATTATTGCCGACATGATCACTCTCTTGACAAGGCACTTTTTTGGCTCAACACAAAACATCTGAAGAAAAGCTTTTAGGTGGACAGGAAGCATTTCCCAGCGCAACGAGATGTATTAATAGTTGAGTATGACACCCCGCATCTTTTACTAATCATATGCCTAATATCTCAGGAACCCACACTAGAGTCTTATCATTCTTTAATTATTTGTCACTAGAGCATTAAATTGTTATGGCAGCAATTGCAAATCTATTACAACAAGATAAAGCAGGAAAAAAAGAAAGAACAATGCATCATTTTAATTTTACCCACAACATTTATAAAAGTCGCATTGTTAAAGCATTTACACTGAGCAAGCAGAGCCTTCAAAGCATTATGGCACAAAATGAAAACCGCTTCCAGTAGAATTGTTATAGTCAGAAGCTATGTTGCACGAATACGGATACGTAATTCGTAGTACGATACGATACGGATACGAAATACGTCATTTTTATAAAATATAGAATACGATACGTTA